>JAZKJV010003298.1:0-40082 GCA_037367405.1 Ottelia alismoides | reverse complement strand
TACAATGGCATTAAAGGGAAGCAAATTCGTCACAAAGCCGTCGTATTGCATTTGGACCATCCGCGGGGGTACAAAACCCCTGAGTCGTTGGCTGCCAACTTGGCCATTCGCAAAGAAGTCAAACAGCAAAAAATCAAATGGACGCCGTTTGGCATTCGCAAAGAAGTTCCAACCCCTAGTAATTAGCCCAAGTGATGCTTTAAAAACGCTTGCAAGCGGTCCCAATACAATCCCGGTTTCAGTTCGCGGTACATAGCACTCGGGTCGGCTTCAATTTTTTTGCGCTCTTCATAGGTGAAGGCCGTGTACAATTCGGGTTTCTCTTCGCGCAAATGTACCGAAGTGTGTAGCATGCCGTCTTCAAAACTTGCCCAATGTTCTTTGTTAACATAAGGCGAAAAGATGGTAAACGTAGGTTTGTCCAGCGCTTTGGCGATATGCACGGTACCGCCCTTCGTTGGCCACCAATCCGTCACACTGCGCCATGAGTTTGATAAAGTCGCGTATCGAGGGCGCATAGATATCCAAAATGATACGGTCTTTATGGTGGCAAAGCTCGTATATTTTCATCGCCTCTGCCTTTTGATGGGGCGAATAATTGAAGAGCAAGTACACATCAAATTGGGACGCAATAAAATCACAGACTTGTGCGACATAGTCGTAGGGCATGGACTTTTGCGGTGTACTGCCCAATACGCCCATCACTATTACTTTTTTATCCTTGTATTTGCCCAGCCAATCTTCTTGTTTTTCGGCCTCGGAAAGAAACAATTTGGGCGCATAATCAATCGGCGTGAAGTCGCCCGCATATTCAATCAAATGCACCCGATCTTCGATGGCTTTGCCACAGAACTTGTTTGAAGATTGCAGCGCTTCGGTAGGGTGGGTGTAGTAGTTCCAGTTTCCGAATTTCTTTCGTGATTTATGTCCGATGGTCATTTTGGCCCCCGAAAACTTACAAATCAAACGGCTTTGTGTTTTGGAGTAGGGGTCAAAGATGATGTCGTATTTTTGCTGTCGCACCCAACGTATGAATTGAAGTAGGTTCCGCCATTGCTTGAGTTCTTTTTTCGCGAATGGGAATGATTTTATCGATGTTGGGATTGTGTTCCAAAACGCCTGTTGTAAAGTCGTATGCCATAAAATGCACTTCGCTATCGGGATACTTCCGTTTGAAGTTGTTGGCAATGACCGAGGCGATCAAGACATCGCCTATTCGTTTGTTTTGGATGATAAGAATTTTTTGCATACCATAAAATCTTGGTGCAAAGTACAATTTTTTAATACATTTACCCAAATTAAAACTTGCCTGTGCCAACGATATTGCATCCCGATTACGCCCACCAACAAACTGCTTTGGAAGACTTGGCCGCTCATTTTGAGCAATCGGGTACGTTGATTGTGAAAGGGGCACGTAATTCGATTAAGACCAATAGGTTAGCCGACGAAACGGTGAGTATTAAATTTTTTAAAACCCCTGGATTTATCAAATCCATCATCTATTCGTGGTTCCGTCAGAGTAAGGCAAAACGCTCGTTTGAATATGCGTTGTATTTGCAACAGCACAGCATTTTAACCCCGTTTCCCATCGGTTATATTGAAGAGCGAAAGGCTTTGGGCTTGTTGGGTGACAGTTATTATTTCTGTCGACATATCGATTATGATTTTACGATACGCGAACTCATACACGATCCGTTGTTTCCCAATCGGGTGGCGATTTTGGAACAGTTTACAGCGTTTACTTTTCGCATGCATGAGGCGCGCATTCATTTTTTGGATCATTCGCCAGGAAATACCTTAATCAAGGACTTGGGCAATGGGCAATACGATTTTTACCTTATTGATTTAAATCGGATGCAGTTTCGTACCCTTTCGATGGCACAACGCATGGACAATTTCAAGAAAATGTGGCTATCAAAAACGATGTTGCGCACTGTAGCGGCTTCGTATGCCCAACTCAGTGGCATTCCCGAAAGTGAACTATGGCCGGTGCTGTGGCAAACCTCGCAGGATTTTAAGCGTAAAATCAACAGGAAGAAGTGGTTGAAGCGGAAGCTGAAAAAGTAGTTTTCAGTCGCAGTCGCAGTCACAGTCACAGTCGCAGTGTTCAGTATACAGTGTTCAATGTACAGTGAGCAGGGTTCAGTTGGAGCTCAGAAGCTCTAGTTTAACTAATTCTTTTCTCTTGCTTCTTTCTCCTTGCCTCTATTTTAACCGCAAAGGCACAAAGGTTGTGCGAAGTTCGCAGCGTTTTTTGCCACGAAGGCATAAAGACACCAAGTTTACGGGTATTAAGTTTGCGGCCTGTGGCCTGGGTTTTTTAACCGCAAAGGGGTAAAGGTTGCGCGAAGAACGCATTGGGTTAAGTTTGCAAAGAATCGCGGCTTGTGGTCGACTTAATTGTCTTCATTTAATCGGTAATGAGAATTATTCTTAATTCCTTAATGTTTAAAAAAGTCGCAGTGTTTAGTTGTAAGTCGTAAGTCAAAAGTCGTAAGTCGCAGAGAGTAGAAGTTTCAGTGTGTTATTCTACTTCTATGGTTTTCAACTGGCTGTCCAAATACCTCTGACTTTAAACAGTACAAAACAAAATATTTAGAGCGTATAATGAGCCAATTGGCGAAAGCTAGCGGCTAATTTGTATTTTGCACTCATGGGTTAGATTATTTATCTTTTTTTCTTTTTACTTGTTTTGGGTGCAGTTTGTGTTTTCTCTTTAGTACTTGCTGAAGGTTTTGGTTTCGTCAGTTTTCTAATCATTTTTTTATACTCCTCTTCATTATTTACGGCATCTTCGATTAGTTTAGCATTGTTCCAATAAAGAGCAACTAATTTGTTTAGCGCTTGATAGCGTTTAATTTCGTCGGGATGCGTTTTGGTACTTTTTGCCTTGTAATCAATTTGCTTTATAGTCATTATACCTGTAACTGCTTGTCGTGTTAAGCCACCGGTTGTATACGTTTTATTTGGATTTTCAATATCCTCTTTTCGAATGGCTGCGATTTGCTGTTCTGTAATTGCTTTCTTGGAATTTTCATCCGATATTTCGCCGTAAAGCTCGTAGATGTTTTCCATACCACAGGTGCTTCTCTAGGGTCATATCCTGCTAAAACTGCTAGAGAAAGGCCAACTCTATCTGCCTGATATTCTTGTTCAATAGAATATTGCGATAGTTTCATATCGTGATATAAAGTTGTTGTCGTTTTTATTCCCTCTGAAATTAATTTCTGATTTTCATCTCGTTGTTTTTTTCTCTCGAGTTCTGCCTCTTGTTCTTCTTTTATTTGTTTTGATGACTTGGAATCCGATTTTTTTTGCATCTTTAACTCCGTCTTTTATATCTAGCGCGGTGTTGGCGGCGGTAGCTACTTTATCATAGGCTGATTTCAAAAAACTGGCCTTTTTCTCTTTTTTTTCTATTTTGCTGTATTCACCTGCTTGATGTTCATAAATAGCATGTGCAATTTCGTGTGCCAAAACTGTTGCTAATTGGGCTTCATTTTCTAAATTAAAAAGTAAACCCGTACACACATAAGCCAAACCATTTGGACTCACATAAGCCAATATATCTGGATTATCTACCACAATAAAAATGAAATTAATTTTTTTCCCTTTTATATGTTCAGGAATTAATTTTTGTCCAATTCGATTTACATAATCTTGTATTTCTTCATTATCCGTAATTGCCCCTAAACCTTCTATTTGTTTTCCAAAAAGTGTTTTGCGTTTTATGGGATCTATCCAATCGGAATAGAGTAAGTCATAATTTTTTTTGTCAGCTTTTAATGCAGCTTTGTCAAATGAGGTCTCTACATTGGGGCTTATTATAAAAGTGCTGGCGCTGTAAAATCCCTCATCGTCATACTTTCCCTTCTATTTTTGCATAATCACCTTCCTTTATTTCATTCACACTATTAAATACATAGTCTTTATATCCTGAATTTTTATCTCCCTTAATTTTTTTCCCAACGGCTAATTTAATTTTGTTTCCATCAACATAAGCAAATTCACCTCTTATTAAATCTATTCTACCATTTATTTCTTTATCGGCATACTTTGTTGAAAGGGTTATTTTTTCGATGATTTTTTTATCTTCTTCTTGAAACCATTTCCCCTCCACAAGAATCTCATCGCTACTTCTCAACTCTTGTAGGGTTAAGTTACTTCTCTTATTTCCCTTTTCATAGTTAAATTGACAATTATCAACCGAAAAAACTTCGCTTCGTAAAACCTCTTCATCACCTAGGTTTTTATCGGTTGTAAAAAAGTTGACCAAAATCATTTTGGTATCATAGTCTATAGCTTGAATATAGCCTTTCTTGGAGAATGCAATAGGTAAATCTTTTACCTGACAAGTTGCAAAGTGAATTAAAAGTAAAAAAATAAATGTACTTGTTTTTTTCATGATTGCTATTTTTTTTGTTACTCAATAATTCCATTTTTTATTTTGTATTCTTCAATAAGTATTGCCTGTAATTCTGCGTTAAATTGTGATAAAGCTTCTTTAAAGGTTGTAAAATCCTGTTGCATTTTATTTATTTCTTGTGCATCCAGTTTAATCAATGTTTGATTTATTCTTTTTTTCTTGTCCGATTTTGAATAAATAAACCATTGGTAGGATCCAGTTTTTTCTAGATTTACTTCCTTCTTTCCACTATGAGTTGCCGGTTCATTGATTAACGTATCTCTAGTTTGTTCATGTATTACATAGAGACGACCATTTAAAATACTGTTTTTTAGTTTCCAATCGAGAACTATTGAATTTGAGCCTGTTTTGCTGAATCGATAGGCTTTATCATTTCTTCTTTATCCAACTGTTCTTTGTCTTTCTTGTCATTTAATCCTTTAGCTGCCCCGATTGCTGATCCTTTTGCATCTGTATTTACTTTTCCTATTTCGTGATAGGTCAACATTAATCTATAGAAAGAAGATGGGGCATTGACTTTAAGGTTGTCGAGTATTTGTTTGTAATTAATTGTGGCTCCATCACCACTAACTTTTTTATACATTTTCTGTTTTGAGAAAATTACAAATTCAGAACCCGTTTCGTAATGAACCGATTTTGATGGACTGATCTCATACCTAGTTCTATGTTTTAAAGGATTATCTTTGTCAAATGAAACTTTTCCTTTGTAAACAACAATAGAAATTTCCTGAGCAAAACTGGTGAGTGTCAACAGTAGAAAAAGTAGCAAGTAAAGGAATACTTATTCATTTTTTATAAGTTTTTGTTGTTGTCTTTTGTGTTTGGCTTTTTCATGATAGGACTCCACAAAAAAGGACTTTAATTCTATTAGGAAAATCATTGTAATACCAATGTAAACGGTATTGACATGATAAGATAGTCCCATTAACTTTACCGATAGATAGTTCATGAATAGGATACTGACAATCATCACAGTTATCTCTACAACTATTTGTACATACACATTTTTAAAATTTTCAACCAAAATAAAAATAAGGAAAAAGTACCCTGTAATAAAGTACAGCAATACAAAATATTTGAAACCATTAATACAGTGCATCTTTTCGCCCAATTGTAACTGCTTTATCGCATTGGCATGAATCACTACACCGGGCATTATTTTTTCTTTAAAAATAAATTCCAACCCTGTTGGCGATTGATGCTTATCGGTCATATCATTAACATTGTTCATCTTTTCGATTCCTTCGCCCAAATGCCCAATCAGTACTATTTTATCTTTAAAGTATTTTACCATGTCTTCTTTTGACATCCCTTTCAGAATGGTATCGGCCTCGATTGCTGGAAATGCAAAGACCTTTTCCTCTTCGTTTTCATCAAATACGTTATAAAACCCTTTCCCTTTGCAATAGTATTTTAAATGAAATTCTTCATCCATTATCGTATCATAATCTTTATCCAGGCAACCATTGGCAAACGTATTTTTTATGGTGTCTTCGTGTATTCTATTGTAGTTGTAATACATTCTCACCGTCTTATTTTCTTCATCAGGAAAATTGACATTGTAGGTTTGTAATTTTTTGAAAATAGTTTTGTTTTGCTTCGACTCGGCTACAACACACTGTTTTTCGATAAATACATTTTCAAGTTCCTTATCGGTTTTCGTATCTCTCTCTACATCATATTCTAAATCGACACCAATTTTTTTGGGTTGGCAATAGCTAGAATCGGTTAGTGCACGAATAAGCTGGATCATCTCTCTTCTTCTGCCGTATCCTTCTTCGTTTTTGAGCGAACCGGAGTTGATTATAATGATGTTGCTTGTTTTGGCTGAGTCACTTTTGGAAAGTGTGTCTTGATGTTGATAATAAAGATCAGAAAAATCGATGTCTTCTATGGCAATTTCTTTGAAGCTATAAAATTCTAATGGAACACTATGAAAAAAAGAAACAGGGCAAAACCAATACCAAAAAAAATGAGATGCGTTTTTAAAAACACTCCTTTTTCTATGGGGTGAGTCGTTGGTTTTATTAGTTTTTTAAAGTGATTTTTAATTTTCATTGGCTTTGTAATAGTACTTCGTAGAAGTGGTTTTGTTGTTTCTTTTATAATTTAGTAAAACTTTGCTGAACTGAAGGTAAGTGATTGGCTAACATAACTACCCCACTTATCATTTACCATATGATTGTAATCGCGCAGGAGGGGGGGCTTCAATTGATTTTTCTTTTTTATGTTAGCTTGTATGGTCATTGTTATGTTTTCTTGTTCCTCAAACTTACCAAAAAGTCCCCAAAGAGTCAAACCCATTGGGGATTAAAAAAATGTATTTGAAAAAAGGTTTTATAGATTTCCGCATTGAAAAACATTATCAAAGAGTGGTGATATTAAGATTACCTTACTATTTTTTCTGCAAAATCGCTAATAACCCATTTATCGTTAATTTGTTGTTTTCATGGACTGTTGCATCATAGGGATAATCCCATAGTTTGTGGGTTAGTAAATCTATTGGATTTTAGGTTTCATGGATTAGTGATTTAAATATTTTGTCTCTACTAATGTTAATTTTCTTTTTTATCTTTTAGCATTATATCCCCTTTAACTAGCCATGATAGTCCAAAGGCAAAAAGACAAATAATTTCTCCTATGAAAATGTAATACCTGATTAGTCCGTTTGAATGTTCAGCCAATTTTCCTACTTTAATGATGAGCATAATTGCGATACAACTCCAAATGATGTAAGCGCAACTCTTGTATAATTTATTGCGAGCGGCTTTCGGGGTTCCAACAATCTCAGATTTTTGTTTTTGAGATGCCGTAAAAAAGTAATACGATATTATACCCAACAAGGAAAATAGTATACCAGCCGCTATAAAATGAATCGTATTAACTACACTTTGAACCGTTGGTATTAAGATTCCGTAACATTCAGACGCGATAGATCCACAAGGAAATAGTGCTACAATGAGGGCAAATACCGCTGCTAATGTAGTTATTTGGTTGTCATTGAGTAATCCCCAGAAAACAGTATATTGGTTATTGTAACCCTTATAAGTAAATAAGAAAGTTGCTACCATAAACATGATTCCAGTAAATGTAGTGCCCATATTGGAGTAATAGTAATCGCTGATACTAGGTAAAATTTTATGTCCGGCTAAACTGCCGCCAACAATCAAAATGAGTGGCAATAAAATACCAAGCCATCCAATGGCTTGTCGAACTTTTAAATAAGAGAGTAATCTAACGTTATCCCATATTTTTAAATATTTGATTTTTTTTAATTGAAGATTATAAAATGTTATTCTATTCATTTTTTTCTAAACTTCTCAGATGCAATTCAGAATAATCATTCTCAAGAATAATTTTGATATATTCACCTACTTTTTTATCACCTTTTTCCAACGCATGATATTCAAATAATCCATAGGTTTTATCACAGGATTCACGTTCCAATTCTTGCCATGCATTAGCTGAAAATAAATACATAACAGTTGAAAAAATTGTAATGATTAAACTGGTTTTTAATCTTTTTTTTTGAGTTCGGATTTTACCCATTTGAATGCAAAAAACGGAAATGAAAATGATACTAAGTATAATAGGTAGAGTATATTCGGTATTAAAGTGATATTTCATGTCAATAATGAAATTAATCGTAAATAAAAGAATAATCCCAAAGCTAATATATAGCATTGTAATGAACTCATTTTCTTTTTGATTTTTGTTATTAAAAATTACATCTTTTGTAGTTATAGCAACAGTTGTTAAAAATCCCATTATCGATGCAATTAGGAGTATCCAAAACGAAAAACACAGTGTCTGGTTTATGTTTACTAAAATTTGACTGTAAGATAAGTAACTGGCCCATTTAGGATTAGAAAGAGTGGCGTTCTTGCTAAAAAAATAGATTTTTATTTTTTCATTTGGTTCAATTGTACTTAAAGTCTTTTTTTGGAAATGACAATTCCTATTGTTTTTTTTTACAATTTAAAGGATTCCTGCACAACAAGCTATCTTTAACAAAAACTTTATTTTTTAAACCTTGAAATTCACCTGTTAAATACTTACCTAAAATATTATCAAATACTCTTAACTTTATTTGTTTATCGGTAGCTTCGATTTCATTTCTATAGGTTTTTATTGTGCTACATCGAATGGAGTCAACTTTTGAATTTCTCGGTATAGCTATTTTTTGATAATAGTTTGGATTGACCCAAAGTTTTTTTAATCCTAAATGATACCGGTTGCTTTTGTCCATAAATTTATCACTTAAGTTAATAACCATAGCTCCCATAATATAAGAGATTACTATTAGTGTAGTGGTTAAGCTTACTAGTCTGAATGATTGGAAAATATATGAGTTTGGAATTTCTTTAACTTCAGATTTTATGGCGTCTTGATTATTGTATATGCTGTCTGTTTCGGTAATCTTTTCATCATTTTTATCATCACTATCTCGCACAATAGTGGTATTAGAAAAAAAGTTTAGGAATAATACTTTGTACATATCTACTATAAAGGCTATAAAACTTTCATCACCTGATTTTTGAGTTAAATACAAAAGAAATAATATTGAAAAGGTTAAGGCAAATAGGAATATAAATCCTTGAACAAATATATCCCAAGATAGGCCTTGTTGGAATAAATTAATGATAGATGCTTCAAGTGCTATAGGCTCCATTCTTTAACTGATTTTTAATTTTTTAGTAGTATTTTAAAATAAATCTATAGGCATTTTTATACATGATTTGATAAATAATATCCTCAGCATCAAATTCTTCTGACTTAGGTATTTTAGAAGTTTTATCACTCCAGTAATAATTCAAATAACGAATAAGATTTTGATATAAAATGCTTAAAGAAGTAGCATCTCTGTAAGAGTTTAATGGATTTATAATCCCATCATAATCACTACCTAAAGCAATGCATTGCCAAGGATTTTGAGTATATCCAATAGAGTAGGCATATTCAGCTATTGTAATTATTTGTTTCCAAAAAATACTAGCCTCTCTGTAAGCTATTTTTTCTTTCTTATTTTGAAAAGTGAATATGTTACGAATACTTTTCCAAAACCTATTTTTGTTGTAGCCTAGAATTCTTTGATCAATTTCTATACCAATTAATCCACCCGTCTGATATATCTTTTTTACATCAATATCTAATGAAAAGTTGATTTGATTTTTATTGTCAAAATCAACCGCTCCATGACTCCAAATTACTGGTATGTCTTCTCCATGGTAGTTTTGTTCAAGCAAATTATAGTATGCTTTTCTAGCCTCTAGAGACATATGCTTGACATCAATGTAAATTCTTTTTCCATTCTTCATTGATAGTAAATACTCTAATGCTTGGTAGCCTAATGGTGTGATTGGTGGTTCGTTATCTTTTGGTTTATAGTCATAATTTCTCATTCCATAGGTTTGGTCAGCTAATTTTCCGGCTAAATCATAAAGCTTTTTGCATGAGTACACAAACCATTATAAAAATGGTGTGCAAAGGTTATAAAAAATGGAGGCGTAACCACTCCACTCTTTATATAGTCCAATATTTTTTTTCAAATCAGACCATTGGCTAGGGTTTTTAGTATCATTTCCGTTGCAAAATACATGACCACCTTCAATAGTGGGTACAATCAAAATATTGGCTTCTTTTACTAAATCCTCACTACTCGCTATTATTTTTATACTTTTTCGAGCTGTCAATTGGGGACTCATCGTCGAGTATTTTTAGAAACTCGTATTCTTTTAAAAGGTCTTGAAAATAGTTAAATTCATCACTTTTTACGTATTCAATTCTTTTTTTTCCTAGTAAACTAGCAAAATTTAAAAGCCACTTTTCAAGAGGATTCAAAAGTGTGGGACGAATATTGAAAAATTCCTTTTCAGTTGGATATAATGATATGCAAATAATTTGTATTTGACCTTCTACTAATGATTTAAAATCACTTTGACGGTATCTTGGTATACCAAGAGATCCTTCATAAACAGTGTCAATTACCGTAAATTTATCTTGAAACCAAATGCATGCTGGACTCGATGTAAGTTTGACATTAGTATTTTCATAGAAACTATTTCCATAAGGTTTTAATGTTGAATGAACATGAATATCAATTATTGGTGTCGATGTCATAATAAGTATTTAGTTTAGCTTTAATTCAAAACCGCCTGTGAAACCTATAAAAGTATTGGGTTGTACGCCAGTTAAACCTGCAACTTTTTCTTTTCCAGGAATAATTGGAATTTTAACTGAAGCTTTTATATTTTTTAATTTTAATGCTAGATTAATTTCTCCACCATAAAATGCAGTCTCTTCAGTACCTAAAATATTTTTCCTGAAACTATCCATGGAGTCACTTGAGATATCTCCAGCAATCCATCTGCCTGTAATTCCTAAACCGAGAGTTAAAGAGTATTTTTCTCTTAAAGTTTTTTCTCTTTTTATAAATTCATGAAATAATCCTACATAAAGATAGAGATTGGATGCTTTTGTATAAATTTCATTATTCCTATCTGCCCAATTCCGATTTGAACCATTAAATTCAATTTCCCCACCTGAAATTATACCATAAGGAACAGGTACGCTACCTCTTTGCCAATGATCATCATCATTTTTTGTAAAAAAGCCTCTAAGATTAAATCCAAATGCTTGTCCTGAATTTGTTGGTAGTAAAATACTATTCCCAAATTCAGATTTATTGGTTATTTCTGACAATGTATTAGTTTTTACGTTCAATGTATCAGCAGTTGAAGCAATATTTATAAATAAAGAAATTTCAATACTGTGAAGTACTTTAAAGTTTTCAGCTAATTGCTCTTTGTATATAACTCCTATTCCTGTATTTGCAGGTAATTCACCTCCAGAGGTTAAAGTTTTTTGAATGTTAGCATCTCCATAGAACTCTAAAACAGGGGGTGGAGGTGAATTTTGAGCATAAATTGAACATGTTAGAATTGTACAAAGAAAAATTCTAAGGTTAGTGATTTTTTTTCATGATAAAGATTTTTTGTTATTGAAGAATATTCTTGTAATAATTAGTCATAATTAGGTTCCATATTATATTTTCACCAAATAATCCGAATGCACAAACTCTTCTGGGCCAATTTGATACCAAATGCCTACTTTGTTTTCTACAGTTACTATATCGCCCATAGTTAGTTTTCGTTTAATGGCAAATTGAGTACCGGCACCGGATCGCACGTTGAGCTGCGACACATTCACGCGGTAACGGTTGAGGACGGCGGCTTCGGCAAACACTTCATCGAGGAAGGTGTTCCAAATGGTGTCGTCGAGCATCATACGTGGACAATCTTTGCGAGTAATGTCATAGTGCCTAAGGACATTCTCTCGGGTAATATTGTACTTTTTGGCTAACATACGGGTGAGTTCAATAGTTTGGGCTCTGGTAATGTCGAAGTTTCCGTCGCTGTTTACGCACATTTCAATACCAATACTCACATTATTTGGGCTTGAAGAAGTCCCCATTATCCGGCGAGCTGTTTCAGTGTAACGATGGGCTTTGGCACCCACATGATATCCAACTTCAAGATCAGGGGAGACATTGTACAATAGATGTAGAATCAACAATGTAATGCGCCGAAGCATAAATCAAATTGCCCTTCGAGTCATAATGCTTAGCATTAAAATAATTGCGGTTGGCTAAAGCATTGGCGCCTCTGTTGGTGTTTGCTGTCCAATGAATGATAATCGCTTTCAAAGCTACCAACGGAAGATGGGGTCGGTTATGCCCCGTGATAAAACGTTCAGTTATTGGAAAACATAATGCAGAGTATTATTGGTTAACGTCATCATCATCATCCCGATCTCGAGCAACTATTGGAGTGACAGTAGGATTATGCATTGATGAACTTGATGGATTGGGGGTTGTAGGAGTTATTGAAGGCGGAGCCAGAGGAGTAATCTTTTGTAAATACGTTGAAAAAAGTCCCTCGATAAAGTCAGTTCCAGAATACCCTACAACGATAACCGTTAGAATATTTTTCCTATCACTAATGTCCATTTCATTCAAAAGAACGAATAACGCTCCTGCAATAAAACCAATAAGTAAACTAACAACCATTCGATTAGAGTCTTGAGACTGACTTTCAACATTGGGATTACGTTGACTATCGGCGACTTTTTTTTAAACCTATGGTCATGCGAATGCCTTGGCCTAAAAATCCAAGTAATCCCCCCGTTAGAATTTGTTCAATAATTGGTGTTGTAATCATAGTTATTTATGTTTAGAGTTTAAATTCTAAACCATAAAACACTTCGTAGCTTGTAGAAATTGAGGGTGTTGGGAACGTGATTGGAAATAGAAGTGAAGGCTAATAAATTGCAAATCAATTACTATAACACAAAAACCTAACACAATATTCCAATAAAATTTTGATAAAAACCTTAGGGTTTTTCCCCTTTTTTCAAAGTATTTTTCCTTATCAATGAGGGTGTTTTTCCCTATTAAGGAGGGTATTTTTCCTCTAGAAATAAAATATTTTCTCCCAGAAGTTTTGCTAGCACAAGTCAATGTTTTTGATTATTTGTATTGGTATTCATGTCAAATAACCTCGATATAGTTATTTAAAGACGAGTCAGTTTCGTATGTGGTATAAAAGTGGAATGGGTTTAATAGTGTAGCATTAGCTGCGAAAGAACGCTCATTTTCAAATCTTCAAAACATCACATTTTCAAATTGAAGTTTAAAAGTGGAATGGGTTTAAAAGTGTATTGGGAACACCTACTTCTTATCTCTTGATTTTTTCAACCGCAAAGGGCAAAGGTTGCGCGAAGTTCGCAGGTCGCAGGTCGCAGTGTTCAGTTGGCGGTGTTCAGTGTTCAGTGTTCAGATGGCAGTGTTCAGATGGCAGTGTTCAGTATACAGTGTTCAGTGTACAGTGAGCAGGGTTCAGTTGGAGCTCAGAAGCCCTAGTTTAACAAATTCTTTTCTCTTGCTTCTTTCTTCTTGCCTCTATTTAAACCGCAAAGGGGCAAAGGTTGCGCGAAGCTCGCGACGTTATAAGTTTAAAAAAAATATTGGCCTTTGGCCATCTTAAGGCTCTTAATTTATACGTTTTAGTGTGTATACTTAATTCCTTAATGTTTGGATTTTGGAGCACGAGGTTACACGATGTTTGCACCAAGTTTCACAATTTTTTTGTTTTTTCTTTGCCACGAAGGCACTAAGACACTAGGGTTTATGAGCACAAGGTTTGCGGCCTGTGGCCGAGTTTTTTAACCGCAAAGGGGCAAAGGTTGCGCGAAGCTCGCGACGTTATAAGTTTAAAAAAATATTGGCCTTTGGCCATCTTAAGGCTCTTAATCTATACGTTTTAGTGGGTATACTTAATTCCTTAATGTTTGGATTTTGGAGCACGATGTTACACGATGTTTGCACCAAGTTTCACAATTTTTTTGTTTTTTCTTTGCCACGAAGGCGCTAAGACACTAGGGTTTATGGACACAAGGTTTGCGGCCTGTGGCCTGGTTTTTTAACCGCAAAGGGGCGAAGGTTGCGCGAAGTTCGCAGTTGCAGTGAGCAGTGTTCAGTGTTCAGTAGGTAGTGGGAGCTCAGAAGCTTAGCCTCTTAGGAGCTTAGAAGCTTTGTTACCCTTTTTTTTTATCGTTAAGTGCTATTTTGGCATAGTTGTGTACAGTGATTAAAAATCGAGTTATTCTTTCTACCAGAGTTCCAACGGCTGATTCTCATTTTTTTCCCAGTATTAAGTTACCTTCCCAGTGTCGGGGCACTTCTCTTGTTAGCACATTATCGGGTCTTTCATCAATACGGTTTGGATCTTTAATTGTTGTTCTTTTGTCAATTCCACGACGTGTATTTCCTCTGTAATTTCTCTTTTGTCTGAGTTGTGAAATAAGTAGTTTTTCGACCTCTTTTTTAGGTTGAACATAGATGTAATAATAGATACTTTCGTTTGATATTTGAATGGAGGAATCGAAAGGATAAAACTGTTTTAGAGTATCAGAAATTTGCTGTGGTGACCAGTGTAATTTGAGATGTTAATAAACAAAATTTTTGAGTTTAGGATTGTTATCATTTTTAGTTTTTCCGAGTCTTTTATCCATCAGATTATGTACGTAATCTATTTCAGCTTTTAGGTTTTCATAAGAGCCTTTTTTGACACGTTTTAACTCACCATTAATTGTACTTGGATGAACTGATAGAGTAGAGGCAATTTACTTTTGATTTTTACCAAGAGCAATTAGTTTTTCAATCTCAATTCTGTGGTTTCGACTTAGTCTTTTGTAAGCTGTTTTCAAAACACAATTTTAAGTCATTTTTGTCTTAAAAATTGCGTTAGATTCTTGTCTCTATTTCATAATACGTAACCACAATTCTGCCCTTGCTTCTTGCCCAACGGGTATCTAAATTGGGCAATGAAGCTGATGGCATTTCGCCAAAACGTAGTTTTTTGTTATAGGATTGAATGTTTACAGGATTAACTCCAGCAACGAATTGGATAGCTTTATTGTAATTAGTTTTGGTTTGGAAGGATAAATCGCCAAATAATTCCCATTTTATGAGTTCGAACACAATTAAGGAAGAATAAAAATTACCTTCTTCTCCTTGGTAATCAAATGGGTCAGGCATAACCACAATACCGCCATCTCCCACTGTACCTCCAAATCCTGTTGACGTACCTTGACCGTTTCCTAAAACTACTACTTCGCAATAGCAAGGAACTTTTACAATGGGTTGTGCAAAACAGGTAATCGTTTTTTAGAGAATATACTATCACAAAGAGATATATTCTTACATAAATTGTTTTTATAATTTTTTGTTTATAGAATTGATTTACTGAATAAGAAATAAACGATTTACTTCTTACTAAATTTTTACTGATTGTTGGTAGTCAATTTATAAAAGCCTATGGTAGAATTTGCTCTAAAAAAGGAACATATTGTAGTAGTAAATAAATTATTTTATATGATTACACTTTTATTGGAATGACAAAATGGGTTGTTATTTTAGCTTTTTTAAATCATCAATCAACAATCGAAAATCCTCAATCGTTTATCATTTACTGTTTTAAAAACTTCCCATTCCAGTTCCCATAATTGGTTTCGATGGTTATAAAATATATCCCAGTTTGGAGTTGGCTTACATTGATAGTAGTATTTGTGCTATTTTGTTCACGAACCAGTTGCCCTAGTGAATTCGAGATTTTTATGGTTTTGATGGTAACGTCTATACTCTCTGGAAGTTGGATGTTTAGACTATTTTGAGTGGGGTTTGGATAGAGTTTGATGACTTTATCAAGTTGTGCAACGGTGTTGGTTCCTAAACAATTTACGGTCAAGTTTAACGCCATAGTGGTGGTAGTGCCACATTCGTTGGTCATCACACAAGTATAAGTGCCTGCATCGTTGGGGGTAAGATTGGTAAGATTTAAGATTCCTGTGGTTTGTCCTGCTACATCTTGGTTGCCTTTTTGCCATTGGTAGGTAGTGGCATTGGTGTTTTGAATATCGTAGGTAAAGTTGCCACCTACACACCCATCAAAAGTAGTAACATCAAAAAATTGATAGGAGGGTTTGCGACAGATTTCTATTAGATTTTTTGTTGAGAATTGCTCACCGAGTTCATTGTAAGTTATTAGATTAGGAAGTTGTAAACTATTGGTACTGGCAATATATTTGAATAATCCCGAAGAAGCAAGATTACCCATATAGTCACCTGTACTTAACTTCATTAGGTTTACTGGCTGAAATCTGTTGAGGTCTAAGTCTGTTAATTTAGAAATAGCATAGTTAATTGGGTTGAATTCAAAAATGGTGCCTGTTTTATTGAATATGGTTTGAGGAAAACCATTTCTATAGGTGTCACCACCTCCAGCGCAAACACCGTACAAATTACCGTTGGCATTTAGTACAAGGCCATGAGGTTCGTAACCTATGCCATCAGAAAAGTTAAACAAAACCCGAGTTGTAAGTGTATTAGTAACCATATCAAACTCTACGATAGAACCTGCTAGAGCAAAAGTTTGATCAGGAAAAAAAACTGCACCACCACTACTAGAGAAAAAAATCTTATTGGGGATTGCTTCTATCATGCCTTCTCCTCCGATCCCTGTTGATGTATCACAGTTGAAATTAGCTACTCTTTGTGCAGTATTAGTTGTAGTGTTTATTTTTATTATACAGCCTTGATTAGGTTGATTTGGTCCAGGACTGGTGCATGCGAAAGCCTGATTGGAAACCCCATACAAAAACCCGTTAGATCCTTTTATCAAATCGTTTATATTTCCCATAGCTACAAATGAATAGTTGTGATTTAGAAAAGTTACGGTTTCAGATGCAATATCATAAACGTAAAATCTATTTGTAGCAGCACCATACAGTTTTCCGGGAATTGGCTCAATTACAGCAGTATATGGATTATATGATTGATTGCTATTTGGAATACCTGGGGTATCAAAATAATACACCACTCTATAGGTGTCAAAAGTTAAATCATATTCATAGAGTACGCCATATCCATCTTGAAAATTAGTATTTGTTGTACTAGCTATACCACCAAAGACTGCAGTGCCATAGAGTTTACCGTTACTTGCCAAAAAAAGTTTGCCCTGAGGTAGTTTTCCAGTTGGATAGTCAAAGTAATGCATTGTAACTGCATTTTCTCCGTTTAGGTCAAACTTTACGATATTGCCTTGTGTTTGTGTAAAATTAGTCTGAGGAGTTACGCCCCAAAGTTCGGGTTGGGCATATAAGCTCCCTAACCCCAAGAGAGGGAATACCAATAGTAGTATTATTATTTTTTTCATTGTAGTTTTTTTTAAATCAAAAATCGTTACTCAACAATCAAAAGTTATCAATCATTTACTGTTTTAAAAACTTCCCATACCAGTTGCCATAGTTGGTTTCGATGGTCATAAAATACATCCCAGTTTGGAGTTGGCTTACATCGATAGTAGTATTTGTGCTATTTTGTTCACGAACCAGTTGCCCTAGTGAATTCGAGATTTTTATGGTTTTGATGGTAACGTCTATACTTTCTGGAAGTTGTATGTTTAGACTATTTTGAGTGGGGTTTGGATAGAGTTTGATGACTTTATCAAGTTGTGCAACGGTGTTGGTTCCTAAACAATTTACGGTCAAGTTTAACGCCATAGTGGTGGTAGTGCCACATTCGTTGGTCATCACACAAGTATAAGTGCCTGCATCGTTGGGGGTAAGATTGGTAAGATTTAAGATTCCTGTGGTTTGTCCTGCTACATCTTGGTTGCCTTTTTGCCATTGGTAGGTAGTGGCATTGGTGTTTTGAATATCGTAGGTAAAGTTGCCACCTACACACCCATCAAAAGTAGTAACATCAAAAAATTGATAGGAGGGTTTGCGACAGATTCGATGAGGTTTTGGGTGGAACCTTGATTACCAAAGTCGCTGTATGTTGATGTATCTGGGAATTGCAACGTATTGGTGGTGCTATTAAATTTGAATAAACCAGTTCCACCAAGATTTCCTGTAAATTCTCCTGTGCTTAATTTTATCAAATTAATAGGGTTATATCTGAAAGGCTCAAAATCTATAATTTTTGTTATTGAGTATGTTATAGGGTTAAATTCGAATAAAGTACCTGTTTAGTTAAAATCTGTTTGGGCTAATCCTGCAATATATGTATCGCCTCCTCCTGTACATACACCATACAAAGTTCCCATTGGTATTTTTTACCAAACCATGTGGTTCAAAACCAATTCCGTTAGAGAAATTAAATGTGGCTCTTGTAGAAAGTAAATTGGTATTCATATCAAATTCTACTATAGAGCCTGCGGGTAATCCATAGCCTAAATCAGGAAAAAAAAATGAAACCACCTCTGCTAGAAAAAAATAATTTATTAGGCAAGGCTTCTACCAACCCTTCACCGCTTATTCCGGTCGATGCATCACAATTAAAAAGTGGCTACTCTTTGGGCAGTATTTGTAGTTGTATTTATTTTTACTATACTACCTTGGTTAGGTTGGTTGGGACCAGGATTTGTACAAGGAAATGATTGATTCGAAACACCATATAAAAATCCATTAGAACCCTTTATTATATCATTGATATAACCCATGGCTGTAAAAGAATAGGTATGTGTTAAGGTTGTAACTGTTTCGGTAGCGAGGTCAAAGACATAAAAGCCACCCCCAAGAGTTCCTCCATACAATTTTCCTGGAACAGGTTCGATTAAGCTTGATGTAGGACATACTTGCCATAGAAAATTACCATCAAAAAAATGTACTACTCTATAGGTGTCAAAAGTTAAATCGTATTCATAGAGCACCCCGTTACCATCTTCTCCAGTTGGACTACTACTTGCAATGCCACCGAAAGGTGTAGTTCCATAAAGCTTACCATTGCTGGCTAATAAAAGTTTGCCTTGAGGTAATTTTCCAGTAGGAAAGTTGAATTGATGAACGGTAACCGCATTTTCGCCATTGAGGTCAAATTTTACAATGTTGCCTTGAATATCGCCAAAACCAGTTTGTCTTGATGTTCCCCAAAGTTCTTTTGTGCGTAGGTATTGAAGAAACAAATCGTAAATAAAAGCAGTAGGTGTATTGTTTCTTTTCATTGTAACTTTTTTTAAAAATAAGGAAGTTTTGGCACAAAGCCCCAAAAACCTCCTCTTATTATTAACACCAATTATTTATCATTGATTATTTAATGATTACTCGCGTTGACTTTCTTGTTTGCCATCTACTTCAATAACCACGATATAGGTACCACAGGAAAGATTTTTGTTTTTAATTTTATTCTCTCCTTTGGTTAGCTCATAAGTTACCTAGTTGTTTACCCGTCATATCGGTTATGGTAGTCGAAGCCGATTCTTTTATCTCATCAATTTGGATGTCGAAATTACCATTGTTAGGATTTAGATAAACTTTTATTTTAGTTCCATTTGGGTTACTTAATCTTGCCGGTTCCATGAGTCCCCACAATTGGAGCACATACTCTTGTTGTACATCCAATCCAGCTAAGGTTACTTGTACACAAACCGAAGTAATGGTCCGTATTGGCTCCACAAAGTTGGAGTTGTGAGGCACTAGGGGTTGATGAATATGGTTACTCCGTTTGATACTAAAGCACTACCGCCTGCGGTTGACTTGGTAATTTATAGTTGTAGAAGTATTGCAGACACTAGTAATTGTTAATGTTAGAGTTCTAGGATTGTTATCGGAGTGGTTTCGATTAGTCTTTAGTAAGCTGTTTTCAAAACACAATTTTAAAATCATTTTTTGTTTTAAAAATTGCGTTAGATTCTTGACTCTGCTTATTTTAAATCAATCAAATGGACAAAAGACGCATAGCATTGGTGAGCTGTATAATATGTGTATTGAATTTAAAAATTACAGTCCAAGAGATATGGAGAGTAGGTTCAATGTTGATGATTATTATGCAGTAGCAGACGAATTATTTGCAGATGCAAACTTATTTAAAGATAGAATTGGTAATTCAATCACTACTATGTTTATGGGGAGTCAAAAGAGGATGTTTACTATAGTCTATGAAATACCATTACCATCAAAGAGTGGATTGGATTTAATAAATAAAGAATTGAAAAATACATTTTATGAGTGTTACTCAATGAATGAAAAAGGGAAGACAACTAAAATGTATACTTCGAATGGTAAATGTGTCTTTTACTTTGATTAAGAAAAAGATAAACTGAGTCTCTCTTTTTTTAACAATATTGAAGCTTTTCTCCCTGTTTTGCCGAAGAAATTATTCTCCAATCAACTAGAAATCAACTCGTATGTAAATTCCTCTGGGATATTTTTGAAGAAAGGTGATAAAATTAAAATCAAGGCAAGCGGTAATATAAGTTTTGGGTCTTGGGCAGGTTATGGTGACCCAAATGGTGTGGATGGTTTTGAACAATATAATAAAATTCAAGGAATTCGTCACGGTGCTTTAGTTGCAGTACTTGGAAACCAAAGTCCAGTTGCAGTTGGTAATGAGATAATTGTAACTGCTTCTCAAGACGCTAAACTATATTTATATGTTAACGATAGTGATCCGTCAAACAATAGCGGTAGCTTTGTTATTGAATACTCAATTACTAAACAAGGGTCAGTTTTTATTTCTTTTCTTTTGCTTCTTTTTTACCGCAAAGGAGCGAAGGTTGCGCGAAGTTCGCATCTCAGTCTCAGTCTCAGTCTCAGTCTCAGCGTTTAGTCGTAAGTCGTAAGTCGTAAGTCGAAAGATGGAGTCTAAATTATGTACTTAACAATCCATTTATCAAAAAAGAAATACCATTGTTCAGTACTTCAAAAACAAAAATAGGTATATTTGAAAATTAGACACTTAGATTCAAATTTAAAAGCCTTATCCTTCATGAAGATGACTATATTTTGCAAGAACGCCTTATCGGAATTTATTTTTTAGTGATCAGTATTTGTTTTTAATTGTTCAAGTTATTGGTGTAACAGAATATCTGAATATTATATTTCCATGGGATTTTATAAAGAGAATTCTTTTACTGAAGTCCGAATTTATTGCCATGAATTATTAAGAGGGTTCGGGTATTTTGTGCTTTTAATAGGCAGTATTGGTTTTGTTAGTACGAAAGTCTTGGGGATGGCATTTACTCGTTGGTGCGGGTATTTATTTGACCGTAAAAGGGGGGTATAATGTGGCAAAATTGGTTTTTGATAGCGTACAACCTTTTCAAGCAATCCAGTACATTGGGATTATAATTTTAGGCATCAATTTAGTATTGCTATTCCGACTCATTCAATCCGATTTTCAAAAGCGATTTGTATTAACAAGATTTCATCTTTTGTTACCTTTAGTGGTAATTTTATTGATTACTCTTTTGCCTCTGGGAATTGAAAAAGTTTTGCAAATGTTTTAGGTTTAAGTCGCAGTCAAAGTCGCAGTCGCAGTGAGCAGTGTTCAGTAAGCAGTATTCAGTATTCAGTGTACAGTGTTCAGTGTTCAGTGGGTAGTTTTCAGTGGGTAGTTTTCAGTAGGCAGTGTTCAGTGAGCAGTGTTCAGTAGGGGATCAGGGGATCAGGAGCTTATTCACCCCAACAAAAAGTTTCCCATACGCTTCTGCGGCCTTGTGCACCTGTTCGGTCCAGTCGGTGGCGGCATTGTCGTCGGCGCCGTCAGAGATGTATTTGAGGCATAAAACGGAATCTTTTCTTGTTGGGCGATGTAGGCAAGGGCATACGCTTCCATATCCACTACGGTATACAACGATGTCGCCATGTTCCATTTCAAAACCTGTCCCATACCCCCCTCACCACACACCGCATGAGGAAGTCCCGCAAAGGATTCGCCATACTCCAACACCACAGGAAGCCCCGACAACGGTGTTTCGTATAATTTAAAACCCAACCCCACGCACATCCATATCGCGTTGTACAAATTGGGTACAATGCACCACGGTTCCTTTCGGGAAAATGGGTACTGCCCACGGTTCCCAAATTGACAATGAGCTTCGGTCGTTGCGTCGCCAAGGCTTTGGTCAAGGCATACGCCGCTTGCACTTTCCCAATACCTGTAAACAAAACATTATGACCGTCAAAGACATCCGCCGCTTCGGATTCTAACGCAAAACAAAAAAGGATTTCCTGAGAAGAGAAGGAGCGAATCATTGGGGTTATTGTAAATTTTAAATTTTGAATTTTAAAATTTTAAATGGTTCCCTGAAAAAGTACATTACTCCTTCAACGACACTAACCTGAAACTTTTCTATAGCTGCTGAGACTAGCGCTGAGCTTCTGAGAAATTTCTATCATTAATTTTCAAGAATACAACCTGATTTCGAATTTTTGGGAAAAAACCTTAAACTTTAAACCTGAAACCTGAAACGCTTTAAAGCTTCTGAGCTTCTGAGCCGCTGAGCTCTGAAATTTATATCATTAATTTTCAAGAATACAACCTGATTCCGAAATTTTGGTAAAAACCTGACACGAGGCTTTAGCCGACTGATGTAGCGAAGCGGAATAAACTTTAAACCTGAAACATGAAACTTTTCTATAGCTGCTGAGACTCTGAGTCGCTGAGCTTCTGAGAAATTTCTAACATGAATTTTCAAGAATACAACCTGATTTCGAAATTTTGGTAAAAACCTGAAACTTTAAACCTGAAACTTTAAACTTGAAACCTGAAACCTTCTTACACCCGCTACATCATACTCGCGTAACGCATCATTCAACGACGTTTTGAGGTCGGTCGAGGGTTTGCGTTTTCCGAGATGAGTGCACAAGGTACTTGGTAACTTCCGGCGCCAAATTCTTTAGTATAACTTCCTGGGATAACCACCGAACGGGCAGGGACTACGCCTTTGTATTCAACGGGTTCGCTTCCTGTTACATCGATGATTTTCGTTGAGGCGGTCAAGCAAACATTGGCTCCTAAAACGGCTTCTTTTTCAACCCGCACGCCTTCAACCACAATGCAACGCGAACCAATGAACGCACCATCTTCAATAATTACGGGGGCCGCTTGCAAGGGTTCCAAAACGCCGCCAATACCGACACCACCGCTTAAGTGGACGTCTTTCCCAATTTGTGCACAACTTCCCACGGTAGCCCAAGTATCGACCATCGTACCTTCATCGACATAGGCCCCGATGTTGACATAACTCGGCATTAAAATTACACCTTTGGAGATATAGGCCCCGTGACGCGCTACGGCATGGGGTACCACGCGAATTCCTTTCTCGGCATATCCTCGTTTTAAAGGCATTTTGTCGTGGTATTCGAAAATTCCCACTTCAAAAGTTTCCATTTTTTGAATGGGGAAGTACATCACGACGGCTTTCTTCACCCATTCGTTTACTTGCCAACCGCCTTCAATGGGTTGGGCGACCCGAAGTGTTCCTGCATCCAAAAGGTTAATCACTTCGCGGATTGCCTGTTGCGTGTTTTCTTCTTTCAATAATTCACGGTTTTCCCACGCTTTTTCTATGGTTTGTTGTAGTGTTGTCATGTCTAAAAATTGAGTGACAAAGATAGCAGTTTGTTTGTTTTTTACAGACGGAACTCTGGATTTTTCCATCGGTAGCCCAAGCGAATTTTTTGGAAGGTTCGACCCAAAATCCGAGTTGTTTGTACCGACGTTTGCCTGCCGAAAGCTGCCATGGATCCCACAGCGGAGCCTTTTCCAATCGATCTTCCCAAACGGTATAATGTGTCAAAAACGCCTGAATTACGGGTCTGAATTCTTTAAAATACCAATAATGATGCACCCAATTTTTACTTTCCGCCAGGGGTTCACGTTGCAGCGCTTCCGAAACGGCAATCTGTTCCATACTAAACAACGGGTAGGTCGCATACAACGCATCCATAAAGGCTTCGGCGCGATACAAAAGTGGGAGATGTTGGTTGGAAACCCCAATACATCCCGAATTCCAAACTTCAAAGGCTTCACTCAACGTAATTAGTTCACCGTTGGGCAAAGGAAATGCAGCTTGTTTGCGCAACACTTTTTTTCATTTTTGCGAGCGATTCCTCCGGTATTGGCCTTTAACGCTCCTTCATTTTTATCCATAAACACCATTCCTTTTTCAAGGGCTTCAAAAATGGGAGTCAAAGGCGCTGTGATCAAACAATCGGTGTCTAGGTATAAGAAGGAGCCCGTGTAGCGTTTCAAGCAGTCTTGTAGTATTTTAATCTTGACCCGGTAAGCATAATTAGACGGTCCTTTTGCCTCGGTAAGTTGGTCGGACGTCAGAACATGATAGGTTACAGGTAAGGGAAGTTGCGATTGAAGATACGCCGTATCGTCGGAGAAAATATGGATGTGAAAATGCGGGTTCGGGATGCACACGCGCCAAGGACATCAGTGCCCAAATCATTCATTTTGGTAGTCGCGGTGCCCAAAAGCGACAAACAAGAGGTGCTGTGTTGCATTCATTCCACAAATATACCAATCCCGTTGCGTTTGCGTTGTGCTAAAGTTTACACATTTTTTAAGAAAATTGTTCCGTAATCTCTTTAGTTTTGAACTCAAAATCATTCCATCATGCGGTATTCCGTTTCCCTTCTTGTTACACTAGCGTTCGTCTTGTTTTCTTGTACTTCCAAAGAAACCAAACCCGAACCTTCCCCTCAAACGACCCCCAAGGTAATTTCTGCCAAACAAACGTTGGATTATCTCGGGGTATATAAAGGCGTGTTGCCCTGTGCCGATTGTGAAGGGATCGAGACGCAGTTGGAATTGCAGGATACCACCCATTTTGTTTTAACGACCCGTTATTTGGGTAAGTCCGATACGCCTTTTGTAGTGCGCGGAACGTATGGTTGGAATGCCAACGAAACGCAAATTCAGTTGGATAATCAAAAGGGCGGTCCCTATGCGTATGCTGTTTTGGAGGGCGTTTTGCAGCAATTGGATTTGCAAGGAAAACCCATTACGGGCGATTTAGCCTCCCGCTATCGTTTGACAAAAATGAAAAAAGATGCACAAACAGGGGAATTGCTGGTGGCCAAAGAAGCTACGGTGGTCAAAGGAACAACGCCTGCCGCACCCGTTACCTTTGCCTTAGCAGGAACCGAATGGCGCTTGCATACCCTTATGAAAAAGAAAATTCCATCCTCCAAAAAACCATTTACCCTGACGTTACTGTCCAAAGACGCACGTTTTACCGCGTATGTGGGTTGTAATCAAATTGGCGGACAATATATTATGCCTTCGGTGGATGGGTTGGCTTTTACCGCAATTATTTCGACCAAGATGGCCTGTCCCGATGATCAAGTCGAGGCGGCGTTTGTCAAAATGTTATCGCAAGTCGATGCCTATTCCATCCAAAAAGACCAATTACAGCTGCGTCAAGGGAAAACGGTATTGGCCCAAATTGCCGCGGCCAAATAATCTGTATCTTTGTCGCATGCCACGAATTTTAGCCCTCGATTACGGACGCAAACGCACGGGTATAGCCGTTACAGATGATTTGCAAATTATTGCCTCGGGACTCACCACGGTCGACACGGCGCAATTGTTTCCTTTTTTGGTCGATTATTTTAAAAAAGAGGACGTGCGAAGCGTTTTAATTGGCGAACCCAAACAGATGAACGGTTTACCCTCGGAAAGTGCCCTTTGGTAGATGCTTTTGTGGTGCAATTTCAAGCCACTTTTCCTGAAATCCCCGTGGTACGTGTGGACGAGCGTTTTACCTCAAAAATGGCTTTTCAAACGATGATTGATAGCGGACTTACAAAGAAGCAACGCCAAAACAAAGGATTGGTCGATGAGATTGCAGCCACCATTTTATTGCAAGAGTATCTGAGCCGTAAAATGATATAAATCCTTTAGCATCGCTGTTTTTTTTCCTACTTTTGCCCATCCTTAAAAATACATCCATGATTTTACCCATAGTGGGTTACGGCGACCCAGTTTTACGAAAGGTTGGGGAATCCATTACCCCGATTATCCGCAGTTATCCGAACTCATTCACAACATGTACGATACCATGTATAATGCGTATGGCGTGGGATTGGCGGCCCTCAAATTGGATTGCCCATTCGCTTGTTTGTAATTGATACCGAACCTTTTGCAGATAGTGAATCCCTAAGCGCGGAAGAAAGTGCTCAATTGAAAGGATTTAAGCGCACCTTTATTAATGCGCAAATTCTCAAAGAGGAAGGCGAGGAGTGGGGCTTTAACGAAGGCTGTTTGAGTATTCCCGATGTTCGCGAAGATGTGTACCGAAAAGAACGCGTGACTTTGCAGTATTGTGACGAGCATTTTGTGGAAAAAACAGAAGTTTTCGACGGATTAATCGCGCGGGTGATTCAGCACGAATACGGACCACATTGAAGGGATTTTATTTACCGATAAAATTTTCGATGCTAAAACGCACGTTAATTAAGAAAAAACTTCAAAATATTATGGATGGAAAGGCGCGTCCGGACTATCGTATGCGTTTTTACAATAAAAAAGGACGTTAATACAAACAAATAAATATATTTGCCCCCATTAAAAATACACTCAGTATGAAAATTGATAAAATATTGGCCATTTCCGGAAAACCCGGGCTTTATGAGTTGAAAATACAAACGCGTTCGGGTTTCGTTGCCGAATCGTTATTGGACGGAAAACGAATTACCGTTGGCTTACGCAGTAATGTGAGTTTGTTGTCGGAAATTTCAATGTACACCTATACCGAAGAAAAACCCTTGGTTGAGGTGTTGCGTGCTATTGCACAATTGGAAAACGAAGGTCCAGCGCTTTCTCACAAAGAAGATAATGCCAAATTGATTGCGTATTTTGAAACTGTGTTGCCCGATTACGATCAGGATCGCGTGTATGCTTCTGATATCAAAAAAGTATTGAATTGGTACAATATCTTACAAGCGAAAGGATTGGTTTCTAAAGATGAGCCGGTTGTTGAAAATGCAGAAGGAAATCAAAGAACAAGTGGTAGAAGAGGTGAAAGCTAAAAAGAAAACTACCAAGAAAAGCGAGTAAATTCACGTAGTGCACTAAATATCTTTTATCCCGATCGATTAACGGTCGGGATTTCTTATTTTTACCCAAAACGATACCCATGAATACCCGCGAAGCACAACTGCTAGCTTTCAATCGATTGCTCGATATTATGGACGATTTACGTGAAAAATGTCCCTGGGATAAGAAGCAAACCCTGCAATCCCTACGACATTTGACCATTGAAGAAACCTATGAATTGGGCGATGCTATTTTGGACAACAACCTAGAAGAAGTCAAAAAAGAGTTGGGCGATCTCCTGTTGCACATTGTTTTTTATGCCAAAATTGGAAGTGAAACCCACGCTTTTGATATAGCCGATGTGGCCCACGAAATTTGCGATAAACTCATCCACCGGCATCCGCATATTTATGGCGATGTGGTCGTGGCTGATGAGGAGGAAGTGAAACGCAATTGGGAAAAGTTGAAGTTAAAAGAAGGAAAAAAATCGGTATTGGAAGGTGTGCCCAAAGGGTTACCTGCCATGGTAAAAGCCAGTCGGGTGCAAGACAAAGCCAAAGGCGTAGGTTTCGATTGGGAGCAACCCGAGCAGGTTTGGGAAAAGGTTCAAGAAGAATTGCATGAATTGCAGGAAGAAGTGGCGACCGGCAACCTGGACCGTATCGAATCGGAGTTTGGCGATGTGCTGTTTTCAATGATCAATTACGCTCGGTTTTTGAATGTCAATCCCGAAGACGCTTTGGAACTTACCAACAAAAAGTTTATCAAGCGCTTTCAATATTTGGAGGAAAAGGTCAACGCTATGGGAAAATCCCTAGCCGATATGACCTTGGCGGAAATGGATGTGTATTGGAATGAGGCGAAGAAAATTGTGATTAATGTGTCAATATGACGATGAGTCAATTAGTCAATGAGTCAATGTGGCGATGTGGCAATTAGTTAAAATTGTAATGGTGAAATTAGAAATATAAAAATCAACAACTAAAGTATAAAGACTAAAGTCTAACGACTATCATCAAATATGGAAAAACACGAATTAAAACGCAGGCTCGGACTCATTGACGCGACCAGTTTGGTGGCGGGCTCGATGATTGGTTCGGGGATCTTTTTGGTAACATCAGCTATGGCCCGTGATGTGGTTCGGCCGCTTGGATATTGGTGTTGTGGTTCATCACCGGACTCCTTACGATGTCGGCAGCGCTCAGTTATGGCGAGTTGGCGGGTATGATGCCGAATGCGGGTGGGCAATTTGTGTATATTCAGCGCGCCTATGGAAAACTCGTGTCATTTCTCTACGGATGGACGGTGTTTACGGTGATTCAAACGGGAGTAATCGCGGCGGTTGCTGTGGCGTTTGCCAATTACACGGCGGTATTTTTTCCTGTGTTGGAACAAAAGATTTTTGCCTATGAAAGTTTTGTATTTACCAACAAACAAATTTTGGCCATACTCAGTATTTTTTTACTGACCTACATCAATACCCGTGGCGTTCAAAACGGGAAAATCATTCAATTGTGTTTACCTCGGCCAAGTTGATAGCACTTTTTGCGTTAATCATCCTTGGGTTGTACGTAGGATTGCAATCGGAGGTGCTTACGGCAAACTTTGCCTCGGCATGGGACGCCAAAAAAACGGTTCAAAACGACGGCACCCTGACGGTTTCACTGTTGAGCGGCGTGGCGTTGTTGGGCGTTATGGGGGCAACCATTATCAATCCGTTGTTTTCGAGTGATGCGTGGAATAATGTGACGTTTATCGCAGGGGAAATCAAAGACCCGAAGCGCAATATTCCGCGCAGTTTGTTTTTGGGGACCTTGATTGTAACCATCATCTATTTGTTGGCGAATGTGGCGTATTTGTCATTATTGCCGCTCAACGGTTCGCCCGACGGCACAACGGTTATGGAGCGCGGGATTATGTTTGCGTCTGAAGATCGGGTGGGTGCGGCAGCGGCCAGTGTGATTATGGGCAATGTGGGCGTGTTGGTCATGGCTGGGTTGATCATGGTGTCGACGTTTGGTTGTAACAGCGGACTTATTTTAAGCGGGGGACGTTTGTTTTATGCCATGGCTCAAGACGGTTTGTTCTTCAAAAAGGCAGGCGAACTCAACGACAAAGAAGTGCCGGCTCGCGCCTTGTGGGTACAAGCCGTTTGGGCTTCTTTTTATGCATGACAGGTAAGTATGGCGATTTACTCACCTATGCCACCTTTGCTTCGTTGTTGTTTTATATTTTGACTATTGGCGGACTCTTTATCCTGCGGAAGCGCGAACCCGATGCCGAGCGACCCTTACAAAGCGTTTGGCTATCCTTTTGTACCCTTATTGTATATGGTGATCACGGCTGCGATTTGTGTGGCCTTGTTAGTCTACGACACCCGCAACGCCGGTTTAGGTTTGGGGATTGTAGCCTTGGCGTACCGGTGTACTATTTGTTTTTGAATAAGAGAGGGGTGTGATAAGTCGTAAGTCGTAAGTCGTAAGTCGGAGAGTCGTAAGTCGTAAGTCGGAGAGTCGTAAGTCAACAGTCGGCAGTGATCAGTCAACAGTCGGCAGTCATCAGTCATCAGTCATCAGTCGTAAGTTGTAAGTCAGCAGTCACTAATCACTAGTCACCAGTCGTAAGTCTTAGTGCTAAAGAAAGTTAAGGGTTTGACATTAAACCTAAGATTCGCACAAACGAATGCTTGGTTGATTGATAGTCGATGGGGGAACTAATAGTTTAATGATTTGAAAGATTATATTTTTCAACTATAAAACTGTTTTCAAACGTGTTATTCCGTCAAAATTTTAATTAATTATTGTTCCTTTAGAAACGAATCATCGTTATGGTTTCATTTTATAGTATAATTGAACCAACCCCGTATCAAAGCTTTTCGTGGATATCCATTGAAGTCTCATTTCGGGTATTGATTCGGGAAATAATTTTTTTCCATCTCCAAGCATGATGGGAATAATTGAAATAATCATTTCGTCAATCCATTTTTCATAAAGTAACTGATGGATTATAGATGCTCCTCCATCGCAGTATATATTTTTTCCGGGTGTACTTTTTAAGGATTTAACTAATTCTGATAAATCGCCATTATAAAATTGAATATTTCCCTTCGCTCGGCCTTGGGGAGTGTGTAATCACATAGGTTTTTTTATCTTGATGAGGAAAATCATACTGCCGGGTTATCCAATCGAAGGTTTTTCTTCCCCATCAATACTGTGTCAATCGAAGAAATAAAGTCGTTGTACCCATAATCCTCTTCAGGTTTTTCTACAAGCGATAAAAAGGACAAATCATCGTTTGGTTTAGCGATATATCCATCAAGGCTCATGGCTATAAACACCATTAGTTTTCTGCTATTAATCATAATCTTAGTTCAATTGTTTTGGTTCTTGTTTGAGTATTAACGTTCATTCAATGCAACTGTTCCAAATAGATACAATGATAATACGCTGTAAATATCCTGCCTTCATTCGAAGCTTTTTGAAGTAGGATAGATACCCTCTTCATCTAGTGGACTTTATTTTTCAACAATTCTTTGGTTCTTCAAGGCTCAAGGTAAGACAGAAATCAGCTCTTTAGTATTCGTTAAAACGCTCACAATAACTTGATTTTCTGCACACCATTTTACTAAGATTACCAGTTCTTTCAGTGCGTGATTTGTGGGAATAACCGTGTAATAGCATCCTTTAAAAGGTTTTTCCTCTTGAATGCGTTGTATTGCCTTAGTAATTGATTCATAATTGAGGGGCAAATCGCATTGCTCTGATGCAAGAAGTTTCAAATAAAACTTCATTTCGTCGTTCAATGGGGACTGATATTCATAGTACATTTGGGACTGATAATACTTCAAAAGGTGTGCAGCATTGTCATGATATACAAATTGATCTTTATCAGGGGCGCATGCGAATGAAACCATAAACATACCAATCCCAACGATGATTGATTTGATTGACATTGAAGAAACAAATTAGTTAATAATTATCTTAGCCTCGTGTTGTAATCCATTTTCAAATAAAAAATGAGCGATGTAGTTTCCTTTTTTACTAAAAAAAATGGCTCCTGTGCGTGTATTAAACGCATTTTGATAAACCACTCGACCCGTCACGTCATAAAGTAGCACCTCTTTGACATTGAGGGAGCTATCAAAATTTATTTTCTCGTTTGCTGGAATAGGAAATATGGTAATTTCGGTCTTTTCAGTAATGGGATTGAACCCTCCAAGGCTTTGGTCGGTTTTACAAAAAGTCCCCGTTCAGTAGCTAAATAGACCTTATTACCTAGCTCTGTAATGCCGTAAGTGTAAAATTCCAAAAGTTCATTGGCCGTACCCCATGAAGTAGAAATCGGTGCATTATTGGCTCTTTTTTGTAAATGGGTGTAGTTTATCCCATTGTCATCATTGAATAGAAGTGACAACACATAAGTAGATTGAATCCCTTGGTTAAATAAGTCGATTATTGCCGTTAAGCAGCCCTACCGCGTCAGTATTCCAAGTTTGTGTAAAATCATCACTGCGAAGTAGTGCATTACCACGTGTTACAAATACAGTATTGTTAGTAGTTTTAAGAACATCATCGGCAATAAATCCAGGGGCAAGTCCACCAAAGTAATACTGTACATTCCAACTTAGTTGACTGGGATTGAAGGAATAAAACGTTCCATTTCCCCCAGCGAAAGCATACAAGATGTTGTTGATGGACACTACTTTACTCACATTGTATGAAAATGTAGGTATATTGTATTGATGTTTTGCCCAAGTAGTGTTGATCTTTTAAAAACACCAGCTCCAAATGTTGAGAGATACAACTCACCGTTATGAATAGTAAATGAAGATATAGCCATTCCGTTTAAGGATTGACTCCAACTTGCATTGGGGGTCAGTGTTTTTTGATACACCCCATTAAAGAAAGTCCCAATATGCAGCGTATTGTTAAATACTTCAAGTGAAGTAGGCGTAATGAAGTCGTTGGTAATCACCTCCATTTGCCAAGTTAACCCATCGGTACTTGTATAAAGTCGGTTTCGGAAGCCGTATAAATTTTACCTCCAATTACTTTAATACACGTAAACTCGGTTTCGGGTAAAGTTACAATCCTTGTCCATCCTTGTCCAGCTGCGGGAGTGTTAATAGTAGAGCTACAAGTAAAGGTAGTACTTTGAAAAATAGTTTAAAAAATGCAGTATTCATGGTATTTCATTTAAAATTTCGGTTCAAAAGTAGAAGTCGTTGTTTGTTACAGCGGTACAAATTGTAACGAAAGTGTTTTTTTATTAAATGAATCGTCGTATGGGTTTATGAATGATTTTAAGGGGAGAAACTCTGGAGAAAAAAGGTGATTCCTTTACCAAGTAATTATACTCTTTCAAGCTATCTTTTCGCACTTTCATTCCATTCTTAAAGTGTCAGCAACATTGTTAGTACTACATTGGCATAATAAATAGGTGACATTTTTAAGTAACAATTATGAAAAGAACTCTATCAAAATATTCGACTTACAGAACTTTGTTATTACTGATTTTATGGATTTATACCGATGTGAATGGCGCAAAAATAAAAACTTCATTTGTTCAAGACAGTCTCGACCAGTATATCAATGATGCCATGACGAAGTGGAATATCCCGGGGTCTAGCAGTAGCCATTACCAAAGACGATAGGCTGGTTTATTCAAAAGGATTTGGTGTCGCGAATGTGGATATAGGCAATAAAGTAGATGAAAACCACCTGTTTCCCATCTGGTCTATGGGAAAATCATTTACCGCCTTTTCTTTGGCACTGTTGGAACAACGAAATCAATTACATCTTGATGATTTGGTAAAACATCATTATCAAAATTTTAAAATGGATAGTAAAGATTATGAAAATGAGCTTACCCTAAAATGTATTGGCTCACCGAATGGGTGTTGAAACCTTTCAGGGGATTTCCTATGGTCGGAATCACGTTTGACTACAGCTCAATTATTGGATAAATGGGCACATTTTAAACCACGCTATCCCATGCGATCGGGTTTTCAATACAGTAACTATGGGTATCTTATTGCAGGACAAGTTCTTGAATCTATTGGTAAAAAAGCGTGGCAGACTTTTCTGACCGATGAGATTCTGAAACCCTTAGGAATGAATAGGAGTACTTTATTGGAAGAAGAATTAAAAACAAATAAAAATGTGTCTAGCGGCCACACAAAAATACAAGGTACAATAAAGACAATTGGCGCTATGCAGGGTTTGCGAATTGAACCTTTTGGGGGGATGTATTCATCAATACATGAAATGATTGTTTGGATACAACTCCATTTGAATAAAGGCATAATCAACGGAAAGAGAATTTTTGCTGAAAGCATTTTTGATCGAGTGCACCAATCCTATAATAGTATTGGAAAGATGTACTTACCTGATGGAAGTAATCCCCTTGTAAATTATGAATTAGGTTGGGAAGTTCGCGACTATTATGGCAAAAAAGTTATCACTCATGGCGGTTCATATCACGGGTTTCTAACAATGATGGGTTTTGTACCTCAAGAAAAGTTAGGATTTGTGATTCTAACTAATTCTGATGCACATGAATTAACCGAGTCATTAAAATGGCAAATTGTTGATGCCTACAGAAATCAAGCCTTCAAAAACCATGTACAACCAATGGTCGAATATACTCAAAGAGAAGAAATCCGCCGCGAGCAATGGCTCCAAGTAATGTTGGATAGTATAGCTCAAAAAATAAAACCCACAATCCCATTAAAGCGGTTCGAAGGTTCCTATCAAAATAAAATATATGGAATTGTTCAAGTAAAATTGGTAGGAGATGACACCTTAGAAATGAAATTTGAACACCATCCTTTGTTGACTGCATCCCTAAAACATATAGGGGATAACCGTTTTTTTTGTGAATATTCCAATAGTATGTTTGGAAAAGTAGTTATTCCTTTTGAAGAAAAAAACAATACAATTATGAGTTTTGAACTTTCCGTTGACCCTCTTGTTGAATTTACCACATATCAATTCCTAAAATGTAAAGACGGCTCATAAATACAACCTCAATTAAAAAAAGACTTGAGCTATTATTTTGAAAAAAATCTATTTCACTGATAAGAGTGATAAATCTTGTCAATACGTTGAGAATTACTGTTCTTTTTAAGGCAATTCATTTCGTAACTCCAGTTATTTTTTACTGAATGAAAATATAAATCATGAAAATACTATTTCCAACTATTTTTCCGGTATCATTCCTTTTTTTCTTCTTCTTACCCTATACTCATCCTTACTCACTTGAAAAGTATCATTCGTTTTCAACTGAAAAAAAAGAAGCTGGAAAACAAATTTGTATCCATTTTTGATGGAAAAACCTTGCGTCAGTGGGAAGGGGATTCGATTTACTGGAGGGTTGAAGACGGCGCAATTACGGGAGAGGTTAAACCCAATAATTTACTGCAAAACAACTCTTTTATCATATGGAAAGGCGGAGCGCCAGCTGACTTTGAACTGAAAGGGGAGTTCAAAATTAGTACAAACGGGAATTCGGGTATAAACTACCGAAGTGAGATCGTTGCGGATCTTCCGTATGCTTTGCGCGGGTATCAAGCTGACCTTGACGGGCAAAATGTGTACACAGGTCAAAATTATGAGGAAAGAAAGCGTACCACACTCGCTTTTATTGGGCAAAAAACAACAGTTAATGCCTGTTTTGGACCTTCAGCCCCTGTTGACTTAAGAGCGAAGATTGAAAACAATGCATGGACGTGTGTCACTGTTACGGACTCTCTTGGTGCCCCCGAATTGTTAAAGCAGTCTATTAAATCCAACCAATGGAACCGATTTCATTTGATCATAAAAGGGAATCGATTACTCCATTACATTAATGGAGTCTTGTTTAGTGATGTTACAGATAATGATGCGTTAAATAGAACACCTAAAGGCTTATTGGGGATGCAAGTTCATGTTGGCCCTGCGATGAAGGTTCAATTTAAAAACTTGTATTTAAAGGAATTATAGTTTAATTCAAATGTATGTTTCTATTTTTTTGAAATCTATGGGTTTTCTATTTACTCGTGCCAAGATTAATCGCTTTCGTTACATCAGAGCAATGGACTTGTATATGACTTACTACTTTTGATCCCTGAATCAAGTTTCAATCATCAATCAAAATCAAAAAAAATGAAAAAATTAGTAAACATCGCAGTCTTTTTTGCCATCGGACTGTTGGCAAAAACAAACGCTTTAGCCCAATGGAACATGGAAAAGCAATCAGTGAATCGTTGTACTACTGCATTTGTGGTACAACACAACAATACCGTTGAAACACGTAAGCGGGTTTTTTATGTGGAGGGGGAATACAATGCAGCTATTAAATTGGAGCTAAATGCCACCCATGATGTTACCATGCGGGTAACTGTTTATGACAGTAAAGAGAAAATTGTTTTTGATAAAACTGTTTCTCAGAAAGGCTACCATACCCTTCAATTTGACAGTACTGCTTTTGAAGTTTATAAAGTAGTCATCGAATCAACAAGTGAAGTGGATTTTGAGGTCGAAAAAAGAAATTTTTTATAACTTAAAAAAAGATTTTTATGTATGATGAACACGAAATTTTGTCTCGATTACAAGAAGTTGAAAAGCGTTTCAAAAGACTTCGAGTGGTTTTTTCGGTTTTTGTAACTGTAATATTGGTTAGTCTTATCACGGCCGGTTTTGCAAAACCCGATACATTCAATGTTATTCGTGCCAAAGGGATTATCATTGAAGATCAAAATGGAAAAGACCGCATTTTAATTGGGGCACCTATACCATTTTCAAAAGATCGAGTACGAACGGATACTACCAAAGTCAGACAATATTGGGGCAAATCCTTTGAGGATATGGAAAATCAATATATGGAGTGGTATAAAAAGTACACACATAGTGCCGAAGGAATTGTAATCATGAATGAAGAGGGTTTTGACCGAGTGCTTTTGGGCGACAAATTGGCCGATCCTAATATTGGGCAACGCATGTTTGAACCCGCGGGCCTATTGTGGAACGACAAACAAGGGTGGGAACTTGGAGGAGCGGGTGTAAACACTACCAAAGACGGAAAATCAAGATCGATTATTGGGGTAGATAGCAAAGATGGTGAGGCTGTACATTTAGTGGCGCTAGAAGACGGTACCAATGCTTTGGTTATCAATGGTAAAAACGGGCGATTGCTGATAGGTTCTTCGAAAAAAAATGGGAATTGGTTTAAAAGTAAAGATGTTTTCACAGGAATAAAATATTTTGACACCCAAGGGAAATTGGTTTGGGAACAAAAAATAGGTCATTAATTGGAAGGTCATCCCCCCCCTTGATTCTGATGTAAAGGTTCAATATTTCTCGATGCATTGAAATAAGGCGATAGGAGACATTATAATTGTACAAAATGAGAGCTATGTTTTTTGCGAATAAAAAAAGAGAAATGGTTGTAAATATTGCTTTTTTTCATCCTATTCACCGGAATTGCCTTTTGGGGTATTCTATACGGAAATGCCATAAAAAATGAGCATCACTTTTTGAGAATTTGGGAATATGAAACCTACTTTGGCTATGTTTGGGAATACCGTTTTTGTTTTTAATGCAAAAAGCGGGAATACCCAATTTTTGGGATCAAACAATCAGCGTTGATCAGAAATTAGTATTTCCCTTAATGATAGGTATTTTCTTCGGGATTTTGGATGTCTTTGTTTGGAAATTTATTTTGCATCCCCAACCTTATGAGGAATTACCTCCCTTTTTACAACCATTTCCGTATTCGTTGTTTTTATTTTTCTCAGGTGCTTTTGAAATAGAAGTGTTTTACAGGCTTATTCCATTGACTTGTATAGTACTTTTAGGGCATTGGGTGGCTAAAGGAAAATACAGTACATACTTTTTTTATGCAGGTGTTTTCCTTACATCCCTGCGTGAACCTTTGGAACAATGGCCCAACGAAGGATTGGTGTTGGTAGCATATTCATTGCTTAGTGGTTTTGTAATGAACGCTTTACAAGCCATTTATTTCAAAAGGGCAGGATTCCTCGCTTCTTTGTGCTTAAGGCTTGGCCATTATTTCATTTGGCACATATTGTTGGGGATTTATGTTGAAGGGTATGAGTTGTAAATACGAATATGAAAAAGAAGCGAATTCATAAGTGTTGTGTTGTAATTTGAATTATGGTACGGTGAAATAGTTTATATTTATTCTTTTTTGAAATTTAAAAAATAATGCACCTAAAGAAAATAGTTTTGCTGCTTGCCATTGTTTCTTTTGGCGTAACGATGGCACAAATTCGAAGAGGTGATGCGTTTAGAAACAAAATTGACTCTTTAAACAGGGTTGCTTTTGACCATCCCAATTCGGTTATAAAAGCAGCCGATCAAATGCTAATCACAGCCCAAAAAAAGAAGCGTATTGTTGATTATTCATTACTTCTTCAAGTAAAAGGTATTGCTGAGACATCTCTTGGGAATAATTCCAAAGCATTAAAACTTCAAATGGAGTCGTACCGAATTTTCGATTCGATCCATCAAAACGAAGGTAAAATATTTGCCTTAATCAATTTAGCAACCATTCAACTCAATTTGGACCAAGGCAAAATTGCCATTGAGTATTTGAACAAAGCGCTCGCCATTACTCCTCGTAATGATTTCAACAGTTTGAAAACCATTTATTCCAATCTTGGGGTAGCCAATGATTATGAGGGCAATTATAAAGTCGCTTTGAATTACTACAAAAAGGCCATACCCATGTTAGAAAAGGTTAAAGACCTCAACGGTTTGTCCATGGTGTATCATAACATGGCTATCATTCACGAAATTCTGAAGGACATTCCAAAAGCCATTGTCAGTGAGTTGAAAGCCTATGAATATCAAAAAAAGTCGAAAAGTTTAAATGGATTAGCGGTCATTGCCCTCAATCTCGGTTCGTTATACGCTGATATAGGTGATTTTAAAAAAGCCGAGCACTATATCACTATGGGTGATAAAGCTTCTTTAGAATCTACCTCCCCTTACAATATTGAGGAAAGTTTTTTTAGCCAAAGCGCGTCTGGCCAAAGCGAAAAAAGAGTATAAGCAGGAAGCACAATTATTACGAGAGTTAATTGATTTCAAAGATTCCATTCGCCAAATAGAGAGTATAAAAATCAATTCGGAACTTGAGAAAAACTTCAAATTGAATCTCAAAAACACCGAAATTGAACTTTTGAAAACCCAAAAAAAGTTGGATCAATCCAAACTAGAAAAAATAAATAACACTAGGTTGGCATTACTCATCATTACACTATTTCTTGGCGTAATTGTTTTTATTTTATACCGAAATTACAAGCTGAAACAAAAAGCAAATTTGTTGCTAAATTACCAGAAGCAAGAGCTGGAGGAGCAAAATTTACGTCTAGAGAATGAAAATATTTTGAGCCAATTTGAAACCTTAAAAAATCAAATTAGTCCCCATTTTTTATTTAATTCCCTTAATGCATTGGCGTCTCTCATCAAATCAAATCCCAATGAGGCGATAGCTTTTACTACAGTTTTTTCTAAACTTTTTCGCAATACCTTACAACTCAAAGATCGGCATTTAATAACCCTTGAGGAGGAGGTCGAACATGTCAATACCTACATACAGCTTCAGCAGATTCGATTTGGCGAAAATTTGATTTTCTCTGTAGCCCTGGATAAAGAAGTATTATCCTATTATGTACCGCCATTTGCTTTACAAATGGTAATTGAAAATGCCATTAAGCACAACGCTATTTCAAAAACGAAACCCTTAAAGATTTCAATTTCGTCCGAAAATGAACAGCTAATCATTGCCAATACACTTCAACTGCGAAAAGTTGTGGAAGATTCTACAAACATTGGTATTCAAAATATCATTTCACGGTACAAATACATTTCGGCATCAATTCCCACTTTTGAAAAAAAGGAAAACGAATTTGTCGTTCATTTACCTCTTATAAACACATAGAAATTATGAAAGTAGTAATTATTGAAGATGAGAAATTAGCCGCTGAAAAATTAATCGAAATGCTTTACAACGAAGATAAAACCATTCAAGTGGCCGCTGTAATTGATAATGTGGACGATGCTGTAGATTGGTTATCACAGCACACCGTTGATTTGATTTTTCTGGACATTCACTTAGGCGATGATAGTAGTTTCAGTATTTTTGAAAAGGTCAATGTTACAACACAAATCATTGTAACTACCGCTTATAACCAGTATGCCATTCAAGCTTTTAAATTGAATAGTATAGATTATCTCTTAAAACCGTTTTCACAAGAAGAATTAAATTTTGCCCTCAATAAGTTCAAAACCTTAAAACCCGATATTCCAGATTATCGGTCCATTTTTGAATCAATTCATCAGAAAAAAAATTACCAGGAGCGCTTTATGGTGATTAGCGGTCAAAAGATAAAGAGCTTCCTTACAGAGGATATTGCTTACTTTTTGTCAGAGGGTAGATATGCTAAGTTAGTAACTTGTACTAATGAAAAATATCTAATCGATGTATCGTTGGAAAGTATTTATTCTAAAATTGACCCACATCTTTTTTTTCGTGTAAATCGGCAAGCCATCGTAAGTTTTAAAAGTATCCAACAGATGATTATTTGGTCCAAGAGTAGGGTGAAATTAGAGTTAAAGCCCATGCCTGAAGAGGATATCATTGTCAGTATTGATAAATCGGGTGAATTTAAAAAGTGGTTGAATCGTTAATGCGTAAAAGTATATAAACGGTCATTAGAAATACGTTTAATCCCATCACAAAAAAGCCTATTTTAGCGTATAGCTTTCAGTCATTAGCGATCAGCGGTCAGCGATAAGCGATTAGTGTCTACGCTTCCCTAAGTAAGTTTTTTGTTTTTTTCTATATTTATTATCTACACCCAAAAGCGGAAGAACTTCGTCTGTTCAGCTAACGCTACGGCTACTGCGGGAACTATATTGGATTGAAAAAGGGTTTAGAGGGAATTAAATTGTTAAAGCAGAAAGTAAATTCGTGCTATCTGAGGTGATGGAATATAATGTATGAATTCAATGTCAAAAAAAGATAACGGTACACAAAAGTTTGTTCAGGTTGTAACTAACACTATTTTAGGCTACTCCATTTTGACAGTTTTAAAATGTTTTACCATTTTTTATTTTGTCATTACTGATGAATACTTCTTTAGGGGAGAATTTAATAATGATGAATTGGTGTTCAAAGGGTATAACTTTCTACTTTACATTAAGCTAGTTCCCCTTATTATTTTTATGCTTTTTGCTTTTTTAATAAAAAAAATAA
>JAZKJV010003297.1:0-189489 GCA_037367405.1 Ottelia alismoides | reverse complement strand
TCGGGGTAACCCGGATTACCCCTCCATATTCTTGGGTTGGAATTTCATCATAAATCATTGTGACATCACATCACATTCTTTATTCCAACCCTCTCCAACCCTCATAACCATCCCAAACAGCTACTATTCACATCAGGTTACCCCAACCCACTCCAACCCAGCAACCAAACGAGCCCTGAGGGTCTACTGTAAGGAGATTCACATGCGTGTACCACCGTCGTGAAGCCTCTTCATGATCGCCAACAGCGGAGGGAAGGTGGGGTTGCGTTGCCGTGAGGGGCTGGTGCCCCCTGGAGCCCTACTTGGATAGAGATGAGGGCCCAATGGAGAGAGGGGCCCGGAGGCTGGAGATGGAGGCCCCTCCACAAGGGCTGCTAGTTGATGCCATCTCGAAGAGGTGTCCGTCTGATGCTAGATTTGGTGCACCAACTCTAGAGAGCTTGAAGATGTTGCCGTGCACGAGGGCGAAATATGCCCGCGCATGGAGAGATCGTTGTTCTTGCTGCCTGGGCGTGGCTTGGACGAAGGTGGAGGCTACGGCTTGGTGAACCTAACCTGATGGTGGTGAAGCCGTATCTTCTCCTAGACGAATAAAAAAACAAAGGCTCTGCTATTATATTATCATCCAATATCGTATCTTTGATTTATGAGTAATCATCAAACTTTGAAAATAAACTTAAATCTCCCAAGAATCCGACTTGCTTTGGTAATATGTGGAAAATATACTCCGAAGCAAACTAAAAACAAGAACGATAAACATAAAGGGCACACCGATTTTACGTGGAACCCTCGGCCTCGGCCTATCGCACTACCGCCTACTCCGTAAAGAGTGGGATAAAATCATACAAAAACGCTTCGAAGGACGGATTTTCTATTTCATTCTCTTAATGAGTACATATTTACATGGCTCTTTATACAGAGCCCCAATTACTCTCATTAGACTATTCTTTATGATGTGGTAATTGAATATTGAAGAGGTCCAATTACCTAACTAGATCATTTTCCAACGATATAATCATCATGATAAAATGCTTATGTTAGTCAAAATTATAATCGGTGAGAGGCTTCTCTATAGCTATATTCGTTGAGAAGTTTCAGGCTACGAAGGGCATGCACTAGGGTCCTACAATTCCTATCTGCAGAGGTCTGCTATAAAACCCTCAGTCGTCCGAACCGCTCAATCTTGATCGAGAAGTTCGCACGAAATCGATGTTTTTGTAGGCCCTTACCGTGAGAATCCGTGCGAACCGCACAATCAAGATCGGGCGACTGGAGCTTGGTCTCGATTTACAGCAGAGCTCTACAATAGTGGAGAGGATCTGCTCTCTGCTTGCGTACCGAACATGTACATGTATGTTATTTAGAATAATAATATATTGAATGCAGAAATTCAAATCTGAATCCAGGTGTTTACATTGTTATCATATATTATCTATATTTAGATTTTTTTACAACTATATCCAAATTAGATTCATATTTGATTAACATTGAGTGCAAATATCCATATTTGATCATTTTCTAAATATTATAAGTAGATATTTGGATATATCCATGTCCATTTACAACCCTAATGGAAGTTGTTCTGTGAGATACTATACAAATTTTGGAAGCATGATATGAAACTTATACACATTAATCAAACAACTATCCTGTGTCAACTTATTGTAAAAATCAAGTAAAAGAAACTAGCATAACTGCCACCTATCCTTTATTTATTACATCTTTACCAAACTAATAAAAAATTGAGCATAACTTCTACTTTTTCCGCATTATCTCTCAAAGTTATATTCTACAGACTGAAGTTCAACAATAGAACAAGTTTTCCTTCTTATTCCAGATTTGCATACAGATCTCCAATTCAAAGTTTGAATGCAACTTCTCCCTGTGACACTGCTAAGAAATCGATCGGCTATTAATGCCAATGTTGATCTTAGAGTGGGGTATTAAGGTGCATGGTTGTTGATAAATGGATGACATGCATGATATAAACTAAATTAATATATTATTCTGCAGTACTGACAGAAGAAAATTAAATAATGGTAGACACTCTAAAATCACGTAGATCTTTCTCCAGAAATACTTCCAGTAAATTATGCGACAGCAATTTATAGATTTGTAGCTTCAGAGAGAACATCAGTGAATTCCAATAGCTTGGATTCTCCTTGCAATGGACAAGGAAGAAGCGTTCCTCTCTTCCCACTCCTTCCCTTCTCTTCTCCTTGCAAATTTTCTAAGCAACTCATCATTCCCATCCAGTATGCTCACAATTTCTCTCATGCACGGCCTGCACTCCGGTTCTGAATGCACGCAGGCCATTCCGGCCATCACCATCCTCGCCAGCTCCTCACGATCATACTGCCCGTCAAGCCTCCCATCTGCCAGTTCCTCCGTCGTCGCACGCCGCCACCGCAGGGCATCGCGTATCCGCTTTGTCAACAAGGCTTCAGGGTACCTGAAATCCACTGCCTTCTGTCCAGTGACAACCTCCAGTACGACTACTCCAAAGCTATACACATCAGCCTGCGCAGTCACCTCCCCAGACTCCATGTACTCCGGTGCAATGTACCCGAATATCCCACGAATCGATCGGGCTGTGTCGGCGGCAGCATGGCCATGGCCCTGGTCATTTCTACTGAGAAACTCAGCAAGAGCAAAGCAGCCGAGTCGAGGATTTGCATCGCGGTCGAGGAATATCGCCGACGAGGTTATGTTGCGGTGGATCACCTGTTCCTCCCATTCTTCATGCAAGTATAGTACTGCAGAAGCAAGGGACTTGATTATGTTGTACCTCTGCCGCCATGTCAACACGGGGCCTTGGTGCTTGAAGAGATGGCGGCCTAGTAGATTGCTCATCGGGTGCTCGTAGACCACGATCATCTCCTCCTCCTCCATGCACCATCCACATAGCCGGACAAGATTCCGGTGGCGCAGCCTGCTGACATTCCGTATCTCGTCGGAGAAGCGTACTCGGAGTGCCGGGCAGTTGTTCATCCCCAACCGCTTCACGACGACATCGGCACCGGGAACCTTGAGGTACCCGCGGTACCCGGTTCCGAAATCGAGCTCTGCCACCTTCCTGGACTCCGAGAAGTCATCTGTGATGGAAACGATCTCCTTTAGTGGGATATCTCTTGGTGTATCCACGGTGTGGAAGAGACGCGGCTGCTCATTGCAAGCAACTCCTTTTGCCGTCAAGAACACGGTAGAGTTGACAGCGGTGCGGTAGTTGCGTAGGGAGAGGGAGTCTGTAGTAGTGGTACAACTGGTGTTGGAAGAGAAGGAGATGTAGTAATCGGGATGACATTTGAATGTTGGAAGTGGTGGGAGATCTCTACGACTATCATTGAGGACCTCCATCACCCACTTCATGGTGGGTCTCGACCGTGGATCGTTGATCGAGCAGAGAAGTCCGACATCGATCAGCCGTCGCACATCTGCAGCCAAACAGGATTCTTCCAGTAGTCTACGATCCATGGCAACTGTGTAGTTCTTCTCTTCATCTGCCAACCGCCGGACCCAATCCAACAGCACGATCTGCTCATCCGGGCAAGAGAGGTCGATTGCCCGGCGGCCGGTCGCCAACTCGAGGGCCACGATACCGAAGCTGAACACGTCGGATTTCACCGTCACTGCACCCTTCCTCTCGAAGCTCTCCGGCGGGAGGTACCCGAGCGTCCCGCCCATCTGACTCGTGTTCGTCAGCCGGAACTGGCGAGCTGTTAACGTCTGCATGGGAGGCGTGGATGAATCATGCTCGAGCCACCGTGCGAGACCGAAGTCCCCAAGCCGCGCGTTGTATGCCGAGTCGAGCATGACGTTGCTGGCCTTGATGTCACGGTGGATGATTTGCGTGTCCAGCTGCTCGTGGAGGTAGAAAAGAGCCGCGGCAAGACCCGCCGCGATCCGGATTCGTCTCTCCCAGGCAAGGGATGGCCCGGATCTGTCGAACAGCAGTCTGTCCAGGCTCTTGTTCGGCATGTAGTCGTAGACGAGAAGCAGTTTCGTCTCGTTCACGCACCAACCCCGCAACCTGACGAGGTTGCGGTGCCGTAGCCTCGCTACGGCAGCAAGCTCTGCTGCGAAAGCCTTCTCGACGTTACCCTTCTCTTCGCGGTAGCTCTCTATACACTTCACGGCAACAACGGATCCGTCGTGTGGGAGAACGGCTCTATAGACACGGCCGAATCCGCCGCTTCCGAGCACCTCCTTCTCGCTGAAACCGCAGGAGCCGATGTAGAGCTCCGCGTAGCTGAACAGCCTGGGGCCGTCGGGGAGAGAGTTCTTGTCGTCAGCCAAAGCACCGGGCATGTCCTCAAAGGCGTTGAGGTGGCGATCGTCGTGTGTATCTTCCTCCACGGCGCATCTACAGGTGCAGAGGCAGGACTTCGAGTAGGCGTGGCGTCGGAGAAGATCCAGGACAACGGCGAAGGGCTGACGGAAGAGGTTGCGACGATTGTTGGGTTTGTGCTGGCGGTGGGCATCGTCGGAGGGGAGGACGGAGCTGAGGCAGGGGGGACGCATTGGTAGTGTGTCTGGTGATGACCGGTGACCGTTTTCGGTGGAATGAGGACTGGTTGCAAGTGCGGGCGTCGGCTTGTAGGATATTAATGTGTTTGAAAATGGGATTTTTACATAAATAATCCTTAAAAAAATGAAAATTGGACCACAATTCTTGAAGATTACCTCATGACTCCTGTATTATTTCAATCTCTTACACCGTAATACTTGGACAGGGACGTCTGAGTAAGAGAGTAGGATTATATAAAAGTCTTGCACTTGAAGTAATTATGAAGATTACGGGGGCTATAGTGTAATTGGAGAGAACATTCCTTTGAAAATGCAGCATTGATTGGAGGCATAAATGTCTCTTCTAAATTCCAAAGTCTTCATATTCGTGCAACGCCTCGAAGTCCAACATATGGCTGCGTCGTTTTCACTTTGGCATCGAATTGCTATGTTGGCTTTGTTGGAAATATGAACGCGCCATAATATACCATAATAACACCACGTTTATTTTGCCATATACCACAATATATACATATATATGGTTAGAAAATAAAATGAATTTGCAATGACTTAATTTTGTTTAACTACTGCAATCTTACCCACTCTTACTCCGTAACCCTTGGACTGTGTCTTGCGTATGTTAAATAGAGCAAGATTACGAGGATTGTTGTGTAATTACAAATATGATATAGTTATTGATAATTGGGTAAACTTTCAGGGGCCATGGTGTAAAAATCCTAGGGGTAGATGGATAAAGAAATGCTTTGATGCCGGATTATCCAAATTTGTTTCATTGAGATAAGTGGAAACCAAATAAAAATCGATGTATGGTCTAGAAATGAATAGTCCCTCCTCGAATGGCAATAGACATCGATAGGGATGCAAACAGTCGGATATAAATACATATATTGTTGTTATTATACCAAGTTTAAATGCAAATACATATGCTAATACAGTTATTGAAGGATATGAAAAATTTGTTATCATATCCTTAAAAAACACGGATCGGACTCGGATAACATCGAAAATACTTTAATTATAACTTAAAATATGACCATTTTGGATGATTTGCACGTGATGTAAATACACTAAATGTATTTTTCATGATAATTATTAAATATGGTGAAAGAATGTATACAATTATGATACATATAGTTAGTAATATACCTACAACTCTATATATATATATATATATATATATATGAAAATGAATATAAAGAAACAAATACTGATATTTGCGGATATCAAAATGATATCTATATATGTATCTATTTTAAATCTGATAAGAATATGAATATTAAAATCTACATAGAATGAATATAGTGATGGATCGAACATATATGTATTAAATCCTTTTGCATACGTAATTCACATTCGGAAAATTGATTACTAGTACCTTTGGGGACGATTTACGTCATTGCTAAATTCTCCCGATATTTGAGATCATGATTATCCAAACTAGAAAACAACAAAAGATCAATTATCACCTATTTCATTAATATTTAATTAAAGATTAAACATGCGATCTCTGGTTGGAAGAGTGAACGTGCTTTCTTTCTTTTTGAAGAGGTATTGGCTCGTGGGTTTACTTCTTCTCAGGATATTGACTCGCAATAATTAAACTTTTCAAACCAAGGTGCTACCAAGATAAACTTTTTCCAAGCTATTATACCAACGCTGCCAAAAGTTTACGATGGGGACAAGTAGAAGGATTATTCGTATGTATCCTCTTTTCTGCATAGGGACTTAGTTTGGTGGGGATCAAGGGGTGAAGGCATGGATGGAGGCAGTTTATATTTGGGGTAGCTAGATACTGGATTTTGGTTCAAAATAGAGCGTAAATGGGATTATCCAAGTGTCATTTTCCGATATTTTTTTATTTTTTAAAATAAGGTTATGTATTTTCATCACTATATGTCTTTAATAGGTCATTCCAATTTCGTCAGAATCTTAGATTCATATGTCCTTCATCTACAACAGGTCAATCAAAACAATTCTAAGATCGTTAAAATTACATGTTTTAGATGGAAGGCATATGAGTTTCTAATTCTGAAAAATTATAATCACATATTAGAAGGATATATTGATGAAAATACATAGCTTTATTTTTGAAAAACAATAAAAAAATGTCGAAAGATGGGACGGATGCAACTATGCTGGGGGAAGCCCCATTTTTATACACGCACACACATAAACATATAGAGAAAGAGAGGTTGGGGAGCTCGCACTATGCTGCATGTAACTTTACATTCACCAGTACCACAAACGTCCATTTTTTTAGTGGATCAACTTAGAACTATTAGTGGAATATTTGTTTCAAATTTCATATAAAACAGACATCCCTAACATATTCATCTGGATTGGTTAAATTTCAGCAATTTTCATACCGTTAAAATTTCAATGTCTTGATGGATGACTTAGGAATCTCGAATTAAGTTGAATTTTGAATAGCATCATGATGATATATGGTTATCTAAATCTCACATGACTTTATTCCAAAAAATAAAAAAATATGATGTTTATGCCACCGGTGCATGTAAAGTTACATGGACCTCGGTGCAAACTCGCCAACCACATATATATATATATATATATGTATATATATATATATATTACATAAGTAATTATTGTTTGAAAAATAGTAAATTGAGATTACCCCTGAATTGATCCCTTCCAAATGGACAGGTCAGCAATATCTACTTCTACATAAAATTTGAATAACAATATATTATCATTGAGTATCAAAATTCTCCCGTGTGTTTTTTTAAAACACGACACAAAATAGAAAAAACGTGAGATGAGTCAAGTTAGCTCTACTCTTGGGGCAGTCCCATTTCACCCTTTGAAAAATATCCTATAAATATTTTACTTACTATCTTTGAAAATGTTCACTATATTTGAATTACGACTTGTTACTCATAATAAGGCCATACATTGCATTTATAAAATATTTTTTAATATAAATGTGCTTTTGATTATAAAAAAATCAATTCATTTATCTTCTTTTGATGATTAATCTTATTTAAAAATATTTGTATTTAAGTAACTTCAATTCAAAACCAATAAAGAAATGTTGAAATGAATATGAATTTATTTTAAATACTACTTATAAGGCTTCATGTGCCTTTATATAACACGTAGTAAAGTATATAAATAATGAGTAATTAAGCATGCATTATATATTTTTAATTATAGCAAGTTAATATTTCATATCTTAGATTACTCTATTAACCTTATTAGTTTAATATATTTATTTTAAATTAAAGATTATATGCAAAAATAGTTTACGTGTGCATATTTTAAATAAAAAATATATTTTAGATTTGGTTGAAATAAAATGCGTATCTCAAATAACGATAGTATCGTATTAATCTAATTGGAATAATTGATTCTTTATTTTTAAGTTACATAATAATGGAGAACAATGTGAATATAACAATCATATAAAGTCCACATTCATATATTCAGCATATATATTGTAAAAATAATTAGTCATAGGTTATATATTATTAATTTTTTTAAAAAATGAAGTTTCACATATCTATTTACAAATTCACACTCTTTAATTACTAGAATTATTATCCTAAGTCTTAGAAAAATGATAACTTATATGCATATACGGCTTCACATTTTTTATCCATATAACACAAACTAAAGTATATTAGTTGTAAAGATGTATACAAATCAATTACATAATTAATATTAGATCAAAATAGGTTATATATCTTAATCAATTCATTAGCATCTTCTTAATCTATATGGTTGGAGTAGAATATGTTTTAATGCAAATAGTACAATAATAGTAAAATTGTATTTAGATGTAGCTTCACCTAAGATCATCTAAACAATACATATTAACGAACATAAACTGCATAGTTATTTAAATATACATTAAAACTTTTAATTTGCATTGAAACAAAATTCCATATCTTCGATAATTTCATAGAGATTTATATTAATTTCATAGAGATTTATCAACCCTTATAATTAGATTAGTATAATATTTATCTTAAATTGCATAATAATAGAAAAATCGTATATTATGGAGGAATATTACTATCAAATAATAATGCTAGAGTGTAACGGACGTGATTTTTTTTAAAAATAAGTATCTTAATTTCCTCCAATTAAACTTCCATTTACCCCATATTACCATTATTGCATTATTGATTAGCCAATTGAATGGATTCTACTAATTCATTAATTTACCTCGTTGTCAGATATGAAAAAGACCATAAGGCCTTAAACTCCCGCACCCCATCTGCAATCAGTATGCAAGGAGAGAGAGAAAGAGAGGGATATAGTTAAAGAGAGAGATCTCATCGGGGATTCGTCGACGGTGGTGTCGAATCAGAGAAGCAGAGTGTGGATACGTGAGCGGAAGAAGTCACGGCTGCCGGGTCGAAGAGAGGCAAGCTTTGGATCGAAGGTATGTGTCGGCGTAGGTTTTTACGTATCAATAAAAGTCGTATCCGAAATACGATCTCTAAATATATGTCGGACTTGTATGATTATACGTACATGTAATGATTTGATTTTGAACAAAACATTGTGTCTTGGATTAACATACATGTATATTGATTCATTTTACATTAAACCTCTAGATGTATGCACTATGATAATACGATTAATGATCGTGTATGGTTTAAGATCACTAGATATTTGTGTTGATTCCTTAGATCATCTCATAAATTATGGGCTAAAAACGACGCTCATGTCTTCCCTTTTTATACTTACGGGGTGTTTATATACTGAATAACGAATATTACCGTATGAAAAAGAACCTTTCTCTAACATGCCCAGCAATTAAGAGAGACATTACATTATTACATTATTGTTATGTGAAAAAAGGTGTACTTGCCATTTTCTAACGATGTCATTGAAACAGGGTTTAAAAAATCAGACCGGATCGACCGGTTGGACCGAGAATCGGCTCCGACCCGATCGGTTTTGCGTAATTAAGTTCAACAACAACAACAACAACAACAAAGCCTTTTCCCACAATTAAGTAGGGTCGGCTACATGGATTCTTCGTCTCCATTCAGATCTATCTTGGGTCAATCTCGGACTTATATCCAAAAAAACTAAGATCCCTTCGTATAGTCTCTTTCCAACACTTCTTGGGCCGTCCTCGCCCTCTCTTAACCGGCTCAACATCCCAACACTCGCATCTCCTAACCGGTGCATCAGTTGACCTTCTTTGCAAATGACCAAACCATCTTAAGCGGTTTTCTCGCATCTTATCCTCGATCGGAGCTACACCAACATTCTCTCTGATTGCATCATTCCGAATCCGATCTTTACGTGTATGTCTACACATCCACCTTAGCATTTTCATTCATGTAGTTAATTTTAAAAAAATAATAAAAATAAAAATCAGTTCCGACCGGTTGTCAGACCGGGTTGACTCGGATTGATCCAATTTTGATGATTTGGTAAATTTTCAAAAAATAAAGGTTAAATAATGAAATAATAAGATTTTTATCACATTCCCTTTTTTAATTCTGCGATATAAGTTATGTCCCTCTCTTTTTTGAAATATACGTTGTGCCAATAGTTTCTTAGAGTAATTTTCTTTTAGCAACTATAAATAAATGATTACAATATTATATTCATATATAATTCTAAAAAATATGACTAACTTTTGTAGAGTTTTACTTGAAAGGCAATCATGTTATTCTATTGAAAGATTTGATATTTTAAATGATTATTTCATTGATATATAAATACATACTTATATATATGTATCCGATTTTATCGGTTCAACCGGTCTGACCAGTAAATTAAATTCGGTCCAATTTTTTTCGAGTCGATAGGAATGATGACGCCATGCTGACATCGTCACCGGTTCGACCGGTTTGGACCGACGATCCGACCTAGTGGGACCAAATTGAAGACTGGTCGGTTCAATGCCCGGTCTAATTTTTGAAACCTTGCATTATAGAAATGAGGGTTTACATCTTGCATACTATATTTAATGCACATCTACCTAATCACACGTTTCTATACACTCTAATATTTCTTTATAAATCCTTTTCCGGAAGTTTTTTTCTACGTAGAGATGAAACACGGATTCCACTAATGGCTGTATTTATTAAATGGGTATAAATTACTCTATAGAAACTAATCAGATCAAGTTGTATTACCTTAAATGGTGAATCCACGAACTTTGGAAAATATTCTAGAGTCATGTATAAACTCTCATAACCTACGTGTAAACCCTTTATATTATGTATGAACCACACCTATAAGTAATAGACGGGATGAATAAGCAAAAATCGCAAGAAAGGACACGAAAGATTTTACATGAATAACCATTAATTCAGCAAGGGATTTTAATGTATTAATGTATTTATAACCATACATGACCACGTGATAGCCCACAAGGATGTATTTAATAACATTAGAAAAAAATAAAGTCAGATAAACTAAGGTTTATGGTTATTGACCAATGTGAGAAAAAAATTGTAATGAGAAGCTTTGTGGAATTGTCAAAATGTGACAGAAAAATGATGATAATGACAGATGGAACTTAACCATTTGCATGATACCTATAATTACTATGTGTAGTAGGTAAACCTTTATTAATTTTAACCTCCCAATGTGTATATATGTTTGACGCATATCAAATGTATGCTTAAGGGATTGATAATAGGCTAAACTAATAAGTTTGTTCACTAGTTGGCACAAAATTATTACAACCCTAACCATAAAGATAAAGGGAAAAGAAAATAAATAAAAATGAACTAATGGTATAACATAAGAGCTAATGAAGATTTAAAGAACATACTCATAAAGAATCACATGGACGCTCACAAGGGGTCATGTTAGTCTAAGGAACAATGTCGTTAAGGGACTGATGAACCGTAATCCACCTCTTTTAATAATGTTAAATTGTTGTGTAGAAGGTGGAAACCACAAATTTTGAATATTGTGGAACAATTTTTATTTGACAAGTCTACCAAGGTCGAACACAGGGAATGGTGATTTTTAGTTGCGTGATTTTAAATTAATTTAAAAATTAATTAATTACAATGTTAATATCCAATGGAACTGGAACTGAAATGCAATAAAAGAGATGCAATGTGAATACAATAAACACGGGGGTAAATAAGCACAGGATATGGGATGAGATTTTTAATCTCAATTATATTAATCAATATCCTCAAGATAAAATCACAAAATTAATAACTATTTTTAAGAAATGTATTCAAAATAATCTCAAGCTCTGGGCAAGAAGGTCAATAGATCAGTTCATACTCCTGTGAAAGATCATCGATAATTTTTAAGAAGAATATATGTCCTGAAATTCCTATGATTTAATCTTCAAAGAGTGAACAATAATATCAAAGGAATAAATCTAATAAATCTCATATATTTAACCCCTGCAATAAGATCGAATTCCCAATAAAAAGATTTACAAATATATATCAAATTAAGCCCGCATGATTAGAAGGGATCCTCAGATAATAATCAAGTTAAACCAAGATCCAACTGTTCATAAAATATATACGATTATAGAGCACGAAATAAGCTTCAAAATGACATACAGTGTATTAAAAATAGATTTCGTATGAGAAAGTTAGTCTAACTTGAAATCCAAGGGACTAAAAACATAATAAAAGTAAAGTTATTTCTTCAAAGGGATCTTTGGAGGGACTTATCTGCAAATTTAGAATGTCGGAGGGGTCTTCCTGCAATTTTCCCACGCTTACATGCACAGAGCACATGACTTGTCTAGTAGGGGCCTTTTCATAATTCTCTAGACATCGAAGGGGCTGGTTGCAATTTATCCCCAATGCACGTGTGTCGCATGTGATGTAGGAGGCGAGGACGTAGGCATGAATAGTAAAGAACAGGGGTTGGTATGCAATTTACCTGGCTAACGCGTGCTCCTCATGTGCTTTGCTAGGCTTGGGGTGGCGTGGCGGGCTTGGTAGTCGAGCCTCCACATGGCGGTGGGTCAGAGCTTCGGTTGACCCGAGCCTCGAGTTAGGGGTCGAGGCTCGAGGGGGGGGGGGTGGCACGAGGGCCATTGGATCTCTCGATCCAATGACGTCGCAGGGCGAGGCAGTCGACGGGGTCGGTGTTGGTGGGCGACCGAGCGATCAGTGGCGGATATCGGAAGCGGAGGTCGAGGTTGATGCGAGGGCTCGCTTGGTGGTCAGTACGGGCGTGAGGCGGAGCAGCTGCGCAAGGTGACGTTCGAGAAGAGCACGGGGGCAGAGTGCGACACGAGGTGCGGTGGAGTTGAAGGCAGTGCGGGGGTGATGCTAATCGAGACTGGAGGGGAGGTGTGCCCTGCAATGGTTAGAGAAAATAGAAAAAATGGGGGACGGGGCTACATGCGGAGGTGAGGGACCTGGAACTAAGCTCCGGCCTTAGCGAGGCCGGAGGCGGGGGTTTTAGAAGGAGAAAAAGGGAAATGGAAGCGGTGAGGTGAAGGAGAGGGGAGGCGATGGTACTGTCTGGGCTGAGGAGATGGGTCTCCTCTTTTCTTCACTCAAAGAACTCTGGAAGAGAGAAGTTCTGAACTTGGCTACTCGTCTGAGGGGAAGGACCCGTGGATCACACATGATCTCTTCCTCTTGCTTGACAGTGGTCCTTCATGCTGTCACCTGAGCGCAAAAATATGGAGCTAGAGGAGGAGTTCCTGTAGCGATGAATGAAGGTTGGGGGGAGCTGCAACATGGTGTTTTCTAGAGAGGAGGCGACGATTAAGCATGGGGAGGTGAAGGAGAATGGTCGAGGCGGCCTCGTAAAGACCGGAATGAGGGAGCGAGGCGATGGTAACGGCTAGTGCAGGGAAGGGGAGGAGTTGCGACACCATGTGTGGGGCACGTGTAGAGAGGGAGGAGGGAAGTCGCGTGCGAGCGGAGAGAAGGAGGCAGGGGAGCAGGGTCACGTGCAGAGCACGTGACCTGGCTAGGTGGAGAGAAGATAGATAGAGAGAGAAGAGAGAAGAGGGAAAAGAGAGAGAGAGACAGAGAGAGACAGAGAGAAAGTGATAAAATAAATAAAAAGTTAAAATAATTAGAATAAATAAAATAAGATTTAAATAAAAAGTTAAAATAAAATTAAGGACTTAATAAAGGTAAAATAAAATATAAAAATTAAATAAAGATAAAAATAAAGAAGAATCAAAGAAAAAAGCAGAAGAAATAGTAAAAGTAGTCAAATGAAAAGTGGTCGCCACAAAAGTTGCTCGTCTCGACGAGATCTGCCAAAATCAAAAGAGATCAATTGTACAAAATATATATTTGAAGGTGCTCTATAGATAATAAAATACTGATTTTTTTTGTATTTTTTATTTTTTTATATTTTAAATTTGATTTTAATTAGTGTTTAATTTATATGCAATATATACACAATTGATTAAATTTTAATAGATTTTTAAAGGTTAAAAAAATAAAAACAACAATGTACAATAAGCACAAAATATAAAAAGTCGGATTTTTATGTTTTCTCTTGATTTTCTGATTTTTATGGATTTTGATTCTTTATGCCAATTTAGTTAATTAATTAAAGAATAATTTAGAGAAAGAATTAGGTTAAAATACTTTATTTTTGTACATAAAATGATAAGCTTAATTCGGGTTAAATGCAAGAGTTATTTATTTACAGATTCTAATCCTAATTTAATCATAATTAGTGAATATTAATTAATTTATTTTCAGGGATTTAATTAGTAAATTATTAAGGAGAATTTGCTAAAACAACCATATAGAGTAGGTGAATCATGGATTCATCACACCCCTATACTTAGCTCTTTACGTGTCCCCAAGAAAATTTTAGTGAGTTAGAAAGTTGAATCTCTGACCGTGCATGTACAAATTTCAAGACTTGTCTCATTAAGAAACCTATATTTTAGTTGTCCTAAAATTCTAAGCTCAACCAAGATCTAGTCAACATGAATCCAACTTCTCTAATTATCAGACCCTTTGTTCATACATATAGCGAAAGAGATATGCCATTTAATGTGTACTGCAATCATAAGAGTTGAGTCAAAACGTCACTAAAAGTCATGATCCAAGAGACTCTCCTCAAGACCTAATCCTCAACACTAAGGAATAAATCAGTTCTTGCATCCAATCTTCCATCTCAATAGTTTGTCAGACTTGAAAATATATATAGTTGAAAGTCCAGATAATGGAGGTCTTAGGTTTGTGTATTTTCTTCTCTTCCTCACATTGGAACAAGGATCCTCTTGAGTACCTTATTACTCAATACATATATTTTGGTTGCTGACTAGTATGTCCTCCAAAACTTGTTGAGTCATCTGTACTTATTTTCCTGGGAGTACACCAGGTGTGTCTTTTTTAAGTATATAATATACTTACACCCAGACTTGTACCACTTACGATGCAGAGCCCTTTTTGAGGTACTAGACCAACTCATTGGTCCTAATTAGCTTTGGTTCAATTGGACACTTTGAAAATTATTGGGAGCGATCGCCTTTGATTGAAGCTCCTTGAGATTGACTGTAATTGAGAGCTCTTTTTCATTCAATATATTTTGTGTAGGCTAGCTCCACTGCTTTTACCAAGAGTTGGCGCATACTGATCAATAATTATTTAGTTTCATCACACCCTATCACATAGGTCAATATCAAAAGATAGCATGTGAACTTGTTCACATGCTAGCTAAGGTTTGGTGACACTCAGGTTTCATGAAGCTTTCATCGACTTTATCCCATCCTCGAGTATCATAAAATCATGTCTAGACTTAAATTTCAAGTTATAGTCCCTCAAGTGAAATCTCAACTCATCTCATAATTCATGCAGTTGTGCAAGTGATGTGCTGATCATATTCTTAAAGGTAGAAATTAAGCGCGCACTATAACACTCGCATCTTTCAAACTAGGGAGGTATGGATTATTAAGTCTCAAACCCTAATGATTAAGGTTGATTAAACTCCGAATCAAAGGAATTTAATAATCCGAGTTTCTTTCATTCCTCGAGTCTTGAGTGATAGCAAAAATATCAGGGATAAAACTTTAAGTTAGTATTTTTTGTTACATGCCTTAAATTTTATAAAAAGTTTTCAAAATCTTTATTATTTACATAAAGAATTTATATATAGTAAACATAATATACACAACTTATACCCATACCCGATTTTTGATAAAACAAATAAAGAACGAGCTATGGATAAAGTACATAAGATATAAAATAAACACCCTCTTATACTTAGCTTGTGCTATGTCCTCATGGCACAAAATAAAATGTAGACATAGCTCGTAACAAGCATAGTTGAGTCGAAAGAAAGGGAACTCGACTCACTCACTTGTACTTAGGCTTTTGAGGGCCTAAGCATAGCAGAAGAGCTAGAAATGGGGAGGTCGGGGGTGAGAATGAAAGAATAGAAGTGATGTAGAATGATATCGACCCCCCTATACTTAGGCTCAGACCAGCCTAAGTATGATCAAGAAATCACAGGAGAAGGATCGAATAGATCATGGATGGATATACAAGTTGTCCTCTGAATCTTCTAGCTACAATGAAGAGGATGGCTTCACTTATCATGGTTTCACAAGGGTCAAGGGAGTCTTTCATCTGATTGTGTGCCCCTGAGTGAAGCAGATCTGCTCAACCTGTATCAATTGATCATGTGATTTGACGAAATGCTTAAGTAGTTGTCCATTGACAAGGGAAGTTTGTGTACCATCTACTTTCTCAGAAATTGTGACACTAACATTAGTGTGTACTTTCCTAACTATGAATCCGTCCATTTTGATTTCAGCTTGCCTTGAAGAATCTTTAATCTTGTATTAAACAATCGCACTTTCTGCTTGGGATGAAGTTCTTAGTTCTAGTGTGCTTGTCACACAATTTCTTTACTCTGTCCTTATAGATTGTGTTGTTCTCATATGCATGGTTTTTTATTTTTGAGAGCTCATTTAAATCCATATCTCTATTCTTCTTTCCTTAGTGACAATTCCAGTTGATCTTTTTGATTGCACGTTCTGATTTATGCACTAACTCTGCAGGCAAATGACATGATTTTCCAAATACCATTCTAAACGGAGAGATGCCCAATGGGATCTTATAAGACGACCTGTGAGCCCATAGAACTTGGTCCAGGAGTTGGGACCAGTTCTTTCACAGTGGACTAGTTTCTGTAAAATTCCTTTGACCTCCCTCTTTGACACCTCTACCATGCCATTAGATTGTGGATGGTAAGGACTAGCGATACGATGCTCGATGTCATATTCCTTAGTCAACTTCTTCACATCACTGTTGATAAAGTGGCTACCTCCGTCAGGTATCAGAACCTTGGGGATCTTGAACCTTGAAATAATATGATCTTTTCGACGTTTACAGATGGTTCTGTTGTTTGTGGCTCGAGTAGGGATAGCCTCCACCCACCTTGATAAATAGTCTACCATGAGAAGAATATATTCAAATCAATGGTTGTTAGGGAATGGGAAATAAAGTCAATACCCCATGCATTGAATACATCACAAATGATCACATGTTGCATAGGCATGGCATCTTTGGGACCAATGGTCCCTCCCATCTCTAACAGATCGGGCATGACCTAACAAAATTATAGGTATCCTTAAACAAGGTCAACCAATAAATTCCACATTGTAATATCTTATCAGTGGTCCTCTTCCCAGGATGGTGTCCTCCTTCCTCCAAGGTGTGGCATAGAGTGAGGACACTTCGGTATTCCTCTTGAGGACTACATCTTCTCCATATACAAATCGCTCCTTCAAAGAAAAGGAACGGGTCCTCCCAATAGTAGTGTCTAGATTCCGACTTAAGTCGGTCAATTCTATTCTTGGGCTAACCCTGGGGAACTTTCTTAGAGACAAGATAGTTAACCATGTCGGTATACTATAGGAGGGAGTCAATAACAGAAATTGCTCGTCTTGAAAGGATTCACGGATCAATTCTGAATCAGAGATTTTATCTTATTTGATCCGGGACAGATGGTTAGCCACCACATTCTTCACTCCATATTTATCTTTAATCTCCAAATCAAATTCCTAAAGTAGAAGTATCCATATGAGAAGACGTATCTTTGCATCTTTCTTTTCCATTAAGTATTGGATGGTTGAGTGATCCGTATACACTGTCACCATAAATATGAGAAGTAGATATCTGAATTTTCTAAGGCAAAGATTGCGACAAGCATTTCCTTTTGTCATAGTATAATTTTTTTGAGATGGATCCAAAACATTGCTTACGTAGTGAATTGCATTAGGGACTCCATCTCTCCTCTATCCTAGCACAACTCTTACTGCAAAATCAGAGACGTCGGTCATGATCTCAAAGGGAAGAGACCAATTGGGGTCTTGTAGGACGGGAGATTCCATGATCTTCTTTTTGAGAAGCTCAAAGGTCTCAAGACACTTATGATCTATAATAAACTCGGTGTGTTTCCCTAAGAGATCAGTCATCGGTTAGATAATTTTTGAAAAATCCTTAATAAATCTTCGATAAAATCCGACATGCCCTAGAAAAGATTGCACTTGCTTTGCATTGGTTGGTGGCTCGAGTTTCTGGATCAAATCCACCTTGACTCAGTCAACCTCCTTTCTCTTCTTGGAGATGACATGACCCAACACGATTCCCTCCTTTACCATGAAATAACTTTTCTCCCAAGAGAGCACCATATTAACCTCCCTAAATCTGTTGAGGACTCGGTCTAGGTGCGTGAGACAATCATTGAATGAAACACCATGGATCGAGAAGTCACCCGCAAACACTTCTAGGAAATCTCCAACCATTTCGGCAAATACTGCAATCATGCATAGTTGAAATGTGCAGGGGGGTGTTACATAGCCTGAAAGGCATGCGCTTGAAAGTGTAAGTACTGAAGGGACAAGCAAATGTTGTCTTTTCTTGGTCCTCGAGGGTGATGGCTACTTGATTGTAACCTGAGTATCTGTCTAAAAATTAAAAGAATTCTCTTCCCTCCAATCTCTCCAAAATTTGATTGATAAATAGCAGTGGGAAGTTATCCTTTTTCATCGCGGTGTTCAAGCACCTGTAATCCACACAGACACACCATCATGTGGGTATCATGTCGTGATCTCCTCTCCCTCCTCATTAATGACGATTCGGAGTCCTGACTTCATCTTGACTACCTATAATGGTGTCATCCATTTGGAGTCCGAGATGTGATAAATGAACCCTGCTCCACAGTATTTTTCTATCCCAGTCTTAACCACTTCCCGCAAATTTAGATTCAGCTTACATTGGAATTCACGGGAGGGTTTAGCATTGTCCTCAAAGTATATATGGTGTGAAAAAATAGCTGGGTTAATTCCTTGGAGATCCGACAATCTCCAGCCTATTGCCTTGTGATTTTCTCTAATACTTCTAGCAGGCATATTTCCTGCTCTTCGGTCAGATGTGAACTGATAATGAGCAAAAACTTTCCCTTGGGTCCCGCAAGGAAGGCATATTTGAGAGTAGGGGGCAATGGTTTGAGCTCGGGTATGTCAGTATTGTCCAAGAAATCTGGCTCTATCACTACTGAATCTAGTTGTGTTGTGGGTGGATCTTGTGTAACTTCATCTACCACCAACTGAACGGCTTCGGGGATCGGATAGCCAAATATGTGTCGTATTTCGACAAAGGCCACATCCGACACGTCTTCCTCACTCCGGGATTGTCCTAAAAGAGATGGGACTGGCAAGTCTAAATAGACCTCTGAGTCTCCGAGAGTGTAGGATGATGCATAAAGAGTGTCTTCTTGAATGAGCTGGCAGACCAAATGTTTGACAATGTCTTCTCCAGATGAGAGTGGTTATGCGGTTGGGTTCTGTCTCCATGCCCCAACCATCATAATTGTGCTACAATTTTCTTCTGACTCGAAAGTTCCTAATTCAGTGTTGGATTCTGTATCAGATCTATGGAATCTAGCCTTCTTTATTTCTACTTCAACATCTCCAAGTTGTATTTTTCCCGAGCTATAGTCAAATAGGGATCCTGTGATCCTGTTGAAGAGGATTTTTCACGAGTCTAAATACATCTCTCACAAGGCGGAGATGCAGTCGTCGTGGCAACCCGCAAGAAACCCGATATTCAGACAACAATTAACCCACAACAGAGATCAAACAATGAAAAGTGACGCGGAGTTAAAATTTACTATAACTCTACAAAAGATGTGTATAGTGCAAGTGGTGTAGAGGTCGAACACAGGGAGCAAGCTGGTAGATCGGGGCAATTCAATGCACAAAAAATGTGAAAGTGATGAATTTGTCTATGAGTGCTAATTTTTTTGTGGGTTTTTAATTTTATATTTTTTTAATTTTATTTTATATTTTTATATTTTGATTTTTAATTACTAATTTTGTATTTTATTTTTATATTTTATATTTTTATATTTTATTTTCCTTTTAATTTATATATATTATAAAGTAATGTAAAGGATATATATAAGAGAGGTAAGAGAGATATGAAAATAAGTAAAAATAAGCAAAATTCAGAAAAAAATATTTTTGTGCTTTTTATAATGTTCTAATATTTTTATGATTTTTTCTATATTTTTCTAATTTTTTTGGTATTTTTAAAATCATAAAAACTCAAAATAGGGAATAAAATAAATATCAGAGATTAAAATGGAGATGAAAAATATTAAAAAGTAACCAAAATTCTCCAAATTAATTTTAAATTAAAGATAATAAAATATAGAAAATTCAGGAACATAAACTATTTTTTTGTGATTTTTTATGGATTTTATATATTTTTATAGAGATTTTTAGTGTTTTTTTTTATTTTTTATTTTATATTTTTAGTGATTTTTGGCCTGAAGATTAAAGATACAACACTACACAAAATATATTTTTTGGGAATTTTTCGAGAAGTTTTTCTAATTTTTATGTATTTTCTAATGCAAACATGGATATAATACATATTTTTGAATTTTTATAAATATTAAAATGATGCAAAAATGCAAAATAAAAATATGATGTGAAAGTTCGATGAAACAGACAGCTATGATATTTTTAAAAAAAATTTTCGAGATTTATATATGCATGAAATAAAGGCAAGAAACAAAGAGAAAATCCAACCTTGGTAGGGGTATTTTGTAAATATATGAAAGTCCAGGGGCCTAAGTACAATTGTCCCACAAAATTATAACTAAATAAAAATATTTCGGGACCAAATATTAAATCCAAAACCAGCAGGCACATCCCTGTAAAATTTTCAAAATCGCACGTGACAATCACGTGCCTAGCAAGGACTTTTTCGTAATTAACAAAACCCTCATGGGCTAACTTGCAATTTTTCCAACCCTCCTAGTTGATTCACGTGGACCATCAGGAAAAAGCTTGGAAAAATATTTTGTAAAATCATTTAAAAATAAACATAGATTTATTAATTTTTTGGTTATTAAATAAAAAATAGTTATTATTTTTTGAATTATTTTATTATGATTTTTATTTATTTTTTAGAGGTATAAAATTACAAGTTACCTTTTAAGGCTACGTATAGGTATATTTATCTATATATTTTAATATTTTATTTTATTTATTTTGTTTATTATTTTACATATTTATAACTTATTTTTATAAACTTAAATATATTTTTATTTTATTTTTCTGATGTATTTTATACACTTGAATAAATAGAAGTAATAATTGTATGGGTATACTTATTGGTATTATACCTATGTATTTTATACAAGCATTTTATTTTATGTTTTATTTAGTATTTTATTCCTATTTTAATATACACTTATATTATAAATAATATTTACAAAATTATAAAAATAATGAATAAATAGTAAAATGAATATTTTAATCGATACAAATATACAATAGGGGCCTAAAACTCAACTTTCACACCGTAGCTCCAAAAAATATGAAACCACCTTCATTAAATAGCTTATTAAAAATTATATTCAATTAACGTGATTTTGATACATTTCGAGCTTTTTTTGAGAGACACATGTCTGGGAAGTTGGGATTTTGGAATCTTATTCATATCTCAACTTTTTATCTATACATTATTTTTGTTTGAAATCAATTTTGTATTATTCTATATTTAATTATCTACAACTTTCATGTACATAGTTTCTTTATTTGAAGTATAAAAAGTGGAACCAAAAATAGGTCTCAAAATGACTAAAGAATGAATTAAATAAACTGGTTTTTTATTGTATTTTCGGCCCTTATCTCCCCCTACTTTATTCCTTGTCGACCTATTCATCGAGATGCCTAGGTCTCGGGATTTCGGGTCATAAAATATTTGCAATATTTTATTCTTTTCCTTTTCTTCTCTTTATTTTATAGTTTTGGTATTAAAAATAATATTCTATACACTATTTACCAATGTTCAGAAATGCGGTTCATGCGACCGCATATGCGCATGCAGAGGGGCAGTCGCGCCGCATATTGAATATGCAGTAATATGCGAGGCTCACGCATATGCGGACCGCATAAACTGCATATGCAGTCGAATATGCAGGTCCGATATGCGGTATGACCCATTAGCAAGATCTGATTAAGGGACGTGCATCTTAAGTTCTTAACCCGACAATAGATGTGCGCACCAAACCCCACCCTCCCCCCCCATCTCGATAAACCCTAATACCAAACCGCTGAAGAACCTCTAGTGCCTCCATCGCAGAAGCTCAACCAGAGTCCATCCTCTCCCTCGCGGCCTTCCACCTTCGCCGCATAGCTGCTCTTGTGCCGCAAAGCTCCGCCAGACTCTAGCTTCTCCCTCTCGGCCTTCCACCTTCACCGCATAGCTGCTCTTGCGCCGCCAAGCTTCGCCATACTCCAATCTCTCCCTCTCGGCCTTCCACCTTCGCTGCATAGCTGCTCTCCGCACCACCGCGTTCCGCCCCTAGTTGGTCTTGCACCTTCGCCTCCCCCGTACGGTAACATCATTTCTTGTGCCTTCTTTGTTTTGTTCAAAATTTCAGTATATGTAATGATCTGTTCAGCAACAACGACATAATTTTATGATTTTATTAATTTTTTGTACTGTTGGTTTTGTGTTAAATGGATTTATTCAATATTATGTTAGGTTTTGTATTGCCAATTGCCTTGTTTAACTTCAAAAGTAGTTGCTTTTATAGCATGAATCGATTAAACTTTAATCATTAAAGCATCAATCTTATCAAAAATAGTTGACCAAATTATGTTTGTTTCTTTTCTACCATTGGAAGAGCAAAAATTGTAGACCAAAAATAGTTGCAAGATATGGATTCTTTTTGGACTAACTAACTAGGGTATGCATTGGTTGTAGATTCTAATGAATATATAAACGATTAGTATCATGTCTCTTTATTTTAGTGGATACTGAACTAAATTTCCATTACAGTTTTTGGACATGCATCTCCTATAGGGATATGTTTATTCTGTTTAACTCCTAAATACATATTATTATGATAAATGCATCATCCCCCCTGTCTAATTATTGACTTTTCTTTTACATTGAAAGGAATTCTCATGTAAAATCTCTATCATATTATCATATGATTCATATTTTTCTTCATGATTAAAGTTATGGATTCTTTTCTACTGTTGCTTTTATAATCAAATTAGCCCTTTGAATAATTGGATTACATTATGTATTTATTTTTTTTAATGACATAATTTTTGTGTCATCTTTAGGTTTTTTGATATGGCTACCCCTTCCACTCCTACTACGGATTCCTCCACATTTTATGTTCCACATGGCTCTACCGATCCAAGGTGGAAATACGCATACCTTGTTGAGAGGACGGATTCGAACACGGTTGCATGTCGCTTGTGCGGCAAGGTCATAAAAGGAGGAATCAATAGAATGAATCAGCATCTCGCACACATAAAGGGAAACACGAAGGCATGTCCAAAGGTCGATGGTGATGTGCAGAAGGAAATCAGAGATTATGTAGAAGATATTATAAAGAAGAAGAATGAGAAATTTGTTAGTATGAGAGAACTGCATGAGGAAGTGACAATCAAAACATCTGATGGATCTTCTAACCATCCATATGAACGAGAAGCCTCAGAAAGTGATGCAAAAAGACCTCGTGTTTCTAAAGATGATGCGTCTTTGGGTGCAACAATGAGGCAGACGGTGATTAAAGATGCATTAGCCAAAGAGGAGCGTGCACGTGTCAACAAGTTTGTGGCAAAATTCTTTTCTGATGCTGACATTCCCTTTAATGTAGTGACCAAGAATTCCTTTATTCGAATGTGTGAGGCAGTTGGACAATACGGAAGCAGATACAAACCGCCTTCATATTATGAAATTGTAGAAACTTTGTTGAAGGAGGAAGCTGATGAAACAAAGGAATATTTAAAGTGCCACAATGAATCGTGGAAGAACAATGGTTGTTCAATAATGACCGATGCGTGGACCGATATGAGGGGAAGGAGCATTATGAACTTGTGTGTGAATTGTGACTTGGGCACAACTTTCTTGAAGTCCGTTGACACATCTGCAGATTCTCACACAGCTGAATACATCTCTTCTCTGGTAGAGGAGTGTATCAAGGATGTTGGAGAAGACAATGTTGTACACGTTGTTACTGGCAATGCTTCTGCAAATATGGCAGCCAGGAGACTCCTTAAGATCAAATATCCAAGGATATTTTGATCTTCATGTCCAGCTCATTGCATTGATCTTGTACTTGAGGAGATTGATAAGGAATCGAAGATAAAAAAATTGCATCACTAAGGCTATAACTCTCAATCTCTTTATCTACAGTCATGCAAAGACATTAAGCTTGATGAAGCAGTTCACCCAGAAGGGTGAAATTGTTCAGCCAGGGCAAACAAGATTTGCCATCACTTTTCTTACACTACAAAGCGTAATGTACAAGAAGGAGAAATTGCGGTTGATGTTCTCTTCTGATGAGTGGAGGGAGTGTAAGTGGTCAAAAACAAGAAAAGGTGAGGTGGTTGCATCCGTTGTCCTCAGTTCATCATTTTAGAGCCAAGTATCCTTGACGCTGAAGATCTTCTCTCCACTTGTCTGCCTCTTGCGTGTTGTTGATAGGGAAAGGAAGCCGTCAATGGATTATTGATTGAATTGGAATGATGAATTCCTGGCTATTATTATAATTACTAATTATGTAATTTTTTTCACTTTCAACCGGCTCGTTTTTATTTAATTCAAATAATAGAATTGTGTTTCTTTTTTCAAATTCTTTTATTATTCCTTTTATAATTAGAACTATTTTTTGAATCCATTTTGTTTTTTCTTTTAAGGCTCTTATAAACCATTTTATTTTTTTTAAACTTTTAGAACTAGAAAAATTTTCTTTTTTACTTTTATATATATTTTTTGAATTTATTAAAAATGGGTTCAAAAAAAGAAGGCTGTTTTCGTGGAGAACCAAATGGTACTTCTACTTCTGTTCCCCAAATTGTTAAAAAACAGGAAATTATATATTCAGTTAAAGAAAGTCCCTCGCGTAAGTTGCTTTGAATGGGTAAATCAATCATTTGTCCTTACGGGTCCGACATTAATCCTCTCATTCCTACTAATTGATGTACCTGAGATGCATTTCCTCTAGCTCCTGAAAAGGACATTAAATAGACTGGATTAGAGGGATTGGTCATTCGAAAATTAAGATTCATTTCTTGTCTCAAATATTCGCTCGTAGCATACCATATCTCAATGGATTGACGTAATTTTTCTACTGCGTGGGGATTTGTATATGGAGGATTGGAGAATGCAAAAAATGAAATAAAGGCTATTTTTAAAGATGTTGAACATTCCCACAAGCCCTTTATAGATGCCATTACCTTGAAAACGAAAGGAAGATTGGATAACACCCTCCATCTTGCAGCTTTCTATCTCAATCCCTATTATTTTATAGGGATAGCGATGCGATTTCTAAGGATAGTTTCGTCGTTGATGGTTTAATGGAATGCGTAGAGATTTTTTATCCTGAGTTAGAGATTCAGGATGCCATCACAAAGAAAGAGATTCATATTTATCGAAGGGGAGAAGGAGCGTTTAAAAAGCCAATGGCTGTCAGACAAAGATCCACCAATGATGATGATTTCAATCCTGACAAATATCTCAAGCTTATTATCGACTTTAAAGTTCTTAAGTTAGATTTACTATTTTACATTAAATTAATTGTCCAATCTCTTGTAGCTCATTGGTGGTTGTTATATGCTTCTCAAACGCCTTATTTGAAAGAAATGGCTTTGAGAATTCTAAAGTTAACATCATCTTCTTTTGGTTGTGAGAGGAATTGGAGCTCTTTTGCAGTGGTATAACTCTCACCATTTGGATGTACAATTGAGTATATTCATTGAGTCATTACAATTTATAATTGATCAATTTTACATATTCTTAATGCAGATTCACACAAAAAAAAGGAACAAACTAGAAACTAAGAGATTGAATGATTTGTTTTTTTGTGAAATTCAACTCAAAGCTGAAGCAACGTCGATCACTAACTGAGAGAGAACCATTTGTTTCAAAGGACAGAACACATGTTATGGATTGGATTGGTGCCAGTGAAGAAGAAGAAATCTTCCAAGGTCATGGCTCACATGGAACTTGGTTGCATAAGCAAGTGGGGCAGAAGAATTTGTTGAGAATAGGAGGAGCCAAAGGAATGCGGAAGCTTTACCAACTTTGGGTGAAGAAGAAGAATTTATGAGCGATTCAGAAAGCGATGATGATATTCCAACAATCAATTTTGAAGATGATTTAGATTAGAATTTAGAAGCTGGTTTATAACTTTATATATTTGAACATTTTATATTCGGAAACATATTTTGATATCTAAATGAAGTATGTAGCTTTTTATTGTGGTGACTTTTTTTCCAAAGTATGTTTTAGTAGGAATCTAAAGGAAACATGAAGTTTTTTTGTCTCTAACATCGCAATTAAATATATATCTTTAATATGTTTAGTTAAAAAAATGCAAACCGCATAATCCGCATATACTTCCGGATATACTTCCGCATATCCGCTTACTCGCTCGAGACCGCCTGACCGAACAAATACCGCATACGGACTTTCTGAACCTTGCTATTTACAGAAATATGCATGAATGATAAAATGCCTAAATCAATGCTCTTTACATGCATTTATAGGGTTTTTAAGGCCAAAATGATAGAATAAAGATGATGAAACAAAGATTCATCAGGTCCTAAGGAAGGGTCGCCCTAAGATCATCTGGGGATCTTTCCAATTCCTGGGGACATCCATGTCAAGCACAGTAAAATCCACTAGATAATTTTATCCCTCGATATTGATTACAATGTTCTTATTCTCTCCCCTACGTCTCTTAGTTGATGTATCAGCAAATTGAATTACGGCTCTTGAATTCCTAAGAGGTCCTAGGTTCATATGTTCATAAAGTGTAGTGGGCTTGAGATTTATAGGGGAACCATTATCTAATACAATTCTAGCGAACTTGATCTCATTGATGTGGCTAGTCACGAAGTGTGCACCCATGACTCTCTTCTTCCTTAGAAGCTCATTTCTGATTAAACGGGATGTAGCTACAGATATGATATGCTTCCTCGTCGGTGTGCATCTCATCGTAAGGTATTTTCTAAAAGCCAGATCTCTTTCTATCATCTCATCTAGGGATAAAGTGACCTTGATATTTTCTCTATAGAGGTGAGCCATCTCTTCATCATTTTTTGGTTTTTTAAGTTTTTCTTCTTTCCAGTCATTAGAGCACGGGGAAAGGGATCTACTGATCATGATCAAGAACTGAAACATCACTTTTATTAAAAATCGAAGTCTATACATGACTTAGGTTGATACTGACACTCGGACTCTAACTCGAACTAGGAAAGGAAAATGACGACTGTGGTAGTGGGGTATGTTGTTGCAGATGTGAGTCATCTTATTCTGATTCAGACTCAGTTGACTCCGAGGTGTTGTGGTGCTCTAGTGTAGGATTGGTGGTCTCCCCTCCTCTTCTTCTTCACAGATGTATGCTTAGGTGTGGACATTAGGGTTGTGTCACTGCATTCCTTTGCTCGGTCAGGAATGGTTATGGTCTTTCTGCTCCTGAGGGAAATATGATTTATGTCATCTTGCAAAAAGATATCGTATTCAGGTTAAGAACATTTTGAGATTAAAACCTGATTTTTGTGTCCAAGGTTATTGGGGTTAGACTGGACTTGAGCGAGAATCGCAGTTTGTGGTGGTGGTGCGCTCATCTCTCCATCATGAGAGTCAATCGATATTGACTCTCATGTCATGAAGTTCATCCAACACTCACCGGAGTTCGGGAGAGATTGAAGAGGAAGATCCCTGGCTTTGCCTAGCCTGGGTAGCTGGTTCGGACGGTTCTGGCCTTGTTGGCCTTGGTGCTAGTACAGCAGCTGCTGGAGGTTCTGGTAACCCATATGGAATTGCTGGTATTGTCGTTGCTGCTGCTGGGGATGATAGCCGAGACGAGACTGTGGTGGACAAGAGTTCGTAGTTGAGTTGGATTCCTATCAGTTGACGGGGTTAATGTTGTACCAATTTCCATTGATCTCCATCACTTGCGGAGGTTCCTTGTAAATTGTCTGAGCAGATGTTTCTTTGGTTTGTTGGGAGAAAACTTGATCCCCACCCTAGTTCCTATGTTTCCCTGCCCCTTGCCCTCGAATATAAGTGAATTTGATGTATTGGGGCAAGAGGTGTAGTCGGGGCAAGTACATGTATCTTAGATACAATATCAGTTAGTTCCTCCATCTGCTTGGGCAGCTGATGAATCTCCATTTCATTAGCTTTATTCTATCACTTTGGCCTTAGAAAGCCTATCTAATGCATGTAAATAGCATTATTTTGTACATATTAACATTCATATGGATGGTCAGCTTGTCGTCTGTAGCGGAGTTGTTCACGGTAATCACTAGGGTTTCCCAACTGTCTGGCAAGGAATCCAGTATAAGAAGCACCTACAATTCATCATCTAGTGCTATGTTCATAGTATTCAGCTGATTGATGAGACTCTGAAACTCATTCAAGTGCTCAGCAACTTTCATCATGCCCTTATACTTTAAATTCACCAACTTCCGAATCAAGAACGTCTTGTTAGTGGTTGTCTTCTGCTCATAGAGCTCCGTCAATTTCTCCCATAGTTTCTTCGCATCTATCTCTTTTGTGACATGGTGGAATATCGATAAGTCCAGCCATTTTTGGATGGTGCCGACTGCTTTCCTATTCAGCTTCATCCAGTTACCTGCGGGCATGCCCTCAGGCTTGGTTGTTTCTCCTTCCACTGGATCACGGAGGTCCTTGCAATACAATATGTCCTCCATCTTGACCTTCCAGATTTGCCAACGTGCTCGTCAGCTTGATCATTGTGCCTTCGTCACCATTTCCCATCTCGACAACGTGTGCTTTGATACCACTTGTTGAGAACTCAAGGGATTTCCTTTACCTATCTTGTAAAGGATGACTAGCAGCGGAACGTTCCCCACACGAGAACCAAGAAAATAATCGTAGCACAATAATCAAGTAACCACAGAGAGACAAGAAATTTACATGGGAAAAACCTCCTCGATGTGAAAGAGGGGGAAAACCCACAGGACACGACGTCCCACAATAAAATCTACTAGGTCGGAAAAATAAGAGGCCACAATATCTTCTCAGTTTTGTTGCCCAACAAAATTGAGGCTCAGTTACAAGAATAAAATCAGACAACTGTCACCTTGTACTTGGAGAATACGATACCGTTGCTTCTCCTCGTTACGAGTTGTCCCTCCTCGTGCGCGATTCTTCCTCGCTCGGATGCACCTCATGCCTCTGCGGGTTGCTCTTCGCGCTTTGCACGGACTTGCTCCTCACGCCTTGCGTCGGCTACTTCTCTCCTTGCTTGGGGAGAGAGAACTAAGAGAGAAGAGAGGGAGAGATGCTTGAGTTGGGATGATCTCCAATGCCATGCATGGGGTCTTATTTATACTACTCCTGCCTCCTCTTTCTCCTCCTAGTCCTATTTGGAATAGGAAACACAAGTCCTACTCCTATTGCAAATAGGTCCCCAAGGGGATAATTGTTCAATAACCTCCATCCCTTTTTTTTCTTTATTTTTGGGAACGGATAATAACCAACACAACTTTGACTGAAACAATGCTTACCATCCCTTTTACATTGATCGTTTCTAAAGATTATTATTTTATATGGATTGCATGCATTTCAAAATGCTATGAATGTCATGATTACTTTGGATAATGCTATGTTCTTTCAAATTATGCAGGTAACCATCACTTTCCATGATCATTTCTACTTACATTGCTGCAACAAGATTAAAAAAGATGAAATCTAAGATTTTATAGAAAAGGTTGGCCTTAGATATAGATCAGGTTGTGCCACCATCTCTAGAGATCTAAGTTCATATGGGACTTTTGCTAATGATGTGGTATATTACTACAGTGTGCACAAATCATTACTCTGATAACTAATCAATCTTTGCTAAAGGTTCACAGTATAAATTTGGAAAATATATTGGTCATATCTAAATATTTGGTTGCAATATACGCATAAGCTCATCGTACCTTTTAGCTTCACGTTTTTCACTTATATTTAATGCACTTTCAACTCTTATATTGTTCTGTAGTTAAAAAACTCACTATAAAATTTACACTGTATCCTACTATATTTACCAAGTGATTTTCTGAGGATTCATGTCATGCTGTAATATCCTTATTCTTCTGAACCTTACTATAGAAAGTGATGGATTGGAAAAATGTGCTTTAGCATGTAAAAAAGTTAAATGATTGTTCTTAATATTTTAGTTTGGTCATACATTTTACTGTCCCTGTATGCATATGAAATGGGTTGTTTTGTGCATGATATTGCTGGAACTTATGTTAAGAATTCTTTTTATTATCTATTAGTTTTGTTATCCGATTGTTTTTTATTATTCTTTTACAGAAGAACCTTTAGGGCATGTTTGGTTGCCAGGTTACCCGAGGGTAATTTGACATACCTCCTATTCTATCCCTGCATTTCTGGATTTGAATTATTTGTATGGACTGTACAATTTCTTTGTTATAATATTTTTTAACCACGTTCAAATGAAAAATGATATAAAATTATAGTCATTAAAAAGTTAATATAATACATAATCAATGTCACATCACATTTATCATTCCAACCCTTTTTAACTTTTCCAACCATCCAAACGGCTACTATTCACAAGAGGATACCTCAATTCAATCCAACCAATCCAGTTACCAAACAGATCCTTAGTGAATGGGATAAGAAGTGAACACATCACTTAGATTTGTGGATAACCGATAAATTATTATTCTCTTTCTTGTTGTCGATGCTGTTCTATATTGTCGATATATAACCATTATCTTGATCCTGGCAGGATATATTTCTAATGTTCCTTATAAATCTTTTTGTGAATAGTATATGTCCTTACAATAATCTATATTTCGAATATTTTTTAAATAAGTATCTTGTCGATGAATTCTTCATGGATTTATCATTTTTTGTTGTAATCAAAATCAATTTGGTTTCCTTTTCATGATTCTTGTTAGAAAGTATCTTCCATATTTAAACAGATATGGATCTTTTCAAAAAAAAGTTAACAGATATAGCATCAAACAATTAGTTGGTAAGTTCCTTGTCAGGCTTCTTGTATGTAGGTACTAAAGAGTTTATACAAGAAACAGTGTTATTATGAAGCATATGATACAGACAGACTGAATTTAAGTTCCGGTTTAGTCGTAAGCTATCGGTACAAGGTGGAAGATTGGATATATATTAGTGTAAGTCATTAGGTTATTGTTTATATCATACCCAGTTGTAAGGTGTGTTCCTTAACATGCGTTGGAGTTTCTACCCCCTCTTTTTTTTTTCTGATCGCGTAATGGCATTGATGGGTGCATGTGACTTATTGATACATAGAGATGATAGATGCACTGATGTACGTTGATATATGTTTATCTAACTTGTTATCCCTTTTTTCAGCAATGATAACATGGAGTTGTTTGCATAGTGATGGTATTTTCATCCTACAAAATAAGAACACGACCCATCAATTCTGGATTGTTACAAGATACTTGTTTAAGTTTTGATTTTGCATCCTTTACATTTGATGATTAATTTAATCATCAAAGGTATGATCCTTTATAATTTTAAGAAATAACTTGTATTTATTTTTACTTTAGCTACTTGACTACTTGACGATTTGATATTTTATTAAATCTTTCGACAATTTACTAGTAATTCATGCAGTAATGACGATAATTTATGTTCCTAAAGACCGAAGGATGCATTTTGAAATAATCTTGATAGATATGAAAATTGTGAGAATGGTTGTGTAATACAAAGACTGGTGCTTTGAATGCTAACTTTCAACTAATTTGTGATTTTATGGTGATGATGTTTCACTAGTTTTAGAATTATATTGTGAATCACTAATATATATTACTTTATTTTATACAAGTGTCGAAGTAATAGCCAATAAATCATTAATATAATTTTCATACGAAACAAAGAAATTGTTACAAACTGAAATTTTTAATGAAATACATATATGCTGATGATTTGTATTCATTGCCATTCGCAATTCTTATTCGTTGCCCATGTCAATTTGGTGACGGTTCTTGTTCGTTACAGTTGTTAATTTCTCAATGATTTTTATGGTTTGTTATATATTTAACAATGATTTATTAGCAAAGATTAAACCAATGGATAACTCATTCATCAAGAGATAAAATAGTGATGATTCATTCGTTGCCATATTTGTAAAATATACGTCGTTAAAGGTCTCTTTTGTGTAGTGTTTCCATCTTGCTAACATTTCATATTTTTTAGTTGGTTTTCCTACTAAACTCCTTAAGGTTCTTTTGCTTAAGATCTCTGAAATTGATTGTTTCATCAAAGAAATTCATTTTTCATTCTAATATGTAAAGCACTGGAAAATATTATGCATATTGGAATGAGACTAAGACCCCTATCTATGCATAACATGATAAAACATTTAAATTGTAAATATAATTATTAATACATACTCTTACATATTAATTTATAAATCCATACTCTTTAATTAATATATATTTCTGTTAATTGTTTTCTACATACAAACTTGTGCTTATTCTCTAACGTGGGTCGATTCTAATAATAGCACATACATATCGAACTTCACTCGCATATTATGTATCTTTGACTTGGAGGGATATAGGCCTTTATAAGCATCAAATGAGATATCTAAAGATTAAAGACTTGTTTCAAGGACTTTTATTCTTGTTATACCTTGATATTTATCAAGGTATGATATTTCTTGTATCAAGTTGTAAGCTCAATGTTTTAGAACATGCCAAATATGGAATAGCTCTAAACAACTCAGAACTTGACCTGATTGATCGCCTTTAACATCTGATAGTTTGTACTTGATCGATTGCTTCATGATCGACCATTTGAAATCTATGATTGATTTCTTTTTTTAAATCGTCTCAACGACTCTAATGACTAGTTTTTATCGATCAACTTATGTTGACATAATCGACCAACATATCTTGATTGATCAAATGATATGGACATATCAATCAACTTAATAGAATTTTCATGATTCTTCATCACATTTGTTTCCAAAAATGATATTTTCAAAGGTTTGATCTTACTATTGTGTAAAGGACCCCATACCCATTGCTGAAAGATACACCACAACTAGTAGCTATAAAGCAATCTTCTCTCTCCATTATTTGAACATTATGTTTTATTATGCATGTCTAAAAGATTTAGGGAAGACTAGATTTATGTTGATATTGGTTTTTTTAATATATAAACTAAAGGGGATGGTTGAGAATACCATCCCCTTTCTAATTGGAGGAGATAGTCATCACTGTCCCCTCAGGGCAGGGGGATCTCACGGGCTAGTTTTGGAGCAAAGTGAAGGGGGACCTCACGAGCTAGTTTTGGAGCAAGGTGAACTCAAAGGGGACTACATTGACCATCATGTAAAACCTTCTGTGCATGTCCTGTTAAGGTCCAGGTCTTGATAAGACCAGAGAGGATGGTCGAGATAGTCTCCTCATCCACTAAGAGGGGATGATCTTGACCGTCCCATCTAGGTAGGGGGAACTCGCAAGCTATTTTGGTGCAAGGTGGACTTGGAGTGGATGGTCGTGACCGTCTCCTAAAGCCTTATATGACCAATCCCATCGAGGTCCATGTCCTGGTAAGACCTGAGAGGCGATGATCTAGACCGTCCCGTCTGGGTTGGGGGACCCCATGGGATGGTTTTGGTGTAAGGAGGACTCGAAGGGGAATGTCTTGATTGTCTCCTCTAGTCTGATCTTGACCTAGATCTCGATGACATATGTATTAGTGTCTATTTTAAAAATGAATATAGATCCAGTTTCAATTTGATATTTGTACATATTTATCAATATCCATTCTATCAGTAGTTACAATTTTGTTTTTAAAGGGTTTTTATCAATTGTGTCCCTGTGAGATATTGCAATATTAATTATACCCCTTCCTTTTTGGGAATATCAGTTATGCTCTTGACTTCTTATCGTTCTATCACTCATGCCCTCGGTTACTGCAAATGTCAATGGGTTGAACTTAACCATGATTTTTTCAAACCATGGCGATGTTAAGAGGGACATAACTATCCAAAAAATCCCCCATCCATCATCCTCACCATCCTACATCCTCCAGCCCCTCCTTCGTCGCCCCATGCCCTCCGGCCATCACCATTGTTGAACTTAACAACAATACCGACTATGATCTGCCACAGGATAATGTCTACAAATCCACTCAAGTTCCAATCCCTATTATTGATGTAGGTTCTCATAAAAAGCTTCACCCCATAAAAGTCATCGAGCTTCAAAACAAAGAACCCGAAATCCACCTGCACGCTCTCCTCCACGTAGTCTTCTTCTTCATCTTCGTCATCATCGAAGGATGTTAGGCTGTCGGCGGAGCAGACTGAGAGGGGGATGAGGATCACGGGCGGAGGAGTTTGGGAGGGAGAGGAGGAGGAGCAGGGGGTGGAGGTGGCTTGGGAGTGGGAGGAGGAGGAGGGGTGGCGTCGAAGGAAGGAGAAAGAGGAGGAGCATGGATGGAGGAGGCCAGGGAGGAGGAGGAGCATCAGTGGGCGGGGGTGGCAAGGGTGGGGAAAGAGGGTGGAGAGTGGGTGGAGGAGGAGCATGGGCGAAGGTGGTTGGGGAGTGGGAGGAGGAGGAGGGGCGGTGTTGGAGGAGGGAGAAAGAGGAGGAGCATAGGCGGAGGAGGCTAGGGAGGAGGAGGAGCATTGGGTGGAGGTGGCTGGGGGAGAGGAGAGGTGAAGGAGAAGGGAGGATGGGAGTGGAGGATAGGATGGTGTAGGAGGGGCAGGGATGGGGGCGAAGGAGAGGGGGAGGCGGAGGAGGGGGGAGGTAGGGGGAGACCGGGGATGGAAGAGGGGGATGCTGGGGACAGAGGAGAGGAGGGCGAGGAGGAGGCCGTCATGGGGATTATGAAGAGGGGATCGAATTAATGAGGGGGATGGGAGGGAGGGAGGGAGGGAGGACGGGGTCAGCCTGTGGATTAGGAGGAGGGGAGGGAGGGAGGAGGGGGTCGGTCTAGGGAGGAGGAGCTAGGAGGGGATGGAGGAGAGGGTCGGCCTAGGAGGACGTCTGCATGGGGAGGAGGACGACGGAGGGTAGGAGGAGGTCGGCTTAGAGAGGAGGAGGAGGAGGATCGAAGGGAGGAGGGAGAGGGTGAGGAGGGTCAACAAAGAACATTCAGTCCCTTTTTTCTACTTTATTTTGCTTGTGTCCATAAAGTTAACGCCAGCTTACGTTGGGAATGGATGGCAACTAACTCGAGCGTCACAAGTGATAGAACGACAAGAAGTCGGGACAAGATTGATATTCCCAAAAAGGGAAGGGCATAGTTGACATTGCAATATCTCGGAGGGGTACAACTGATAAAAATCCTTCTTTAAAATATATATGATATAACTATTATGAAATAAAAAATACCTAATATCTATTTATATTTTAAAATTGATAAAGATAAAATATCCGATCACGTGTATCCCTAGCTGGATATATTTATAGCGATAGTGGATGCTTTAACAAAGAGTATATCCCACATGTTTGCAACGAATAAAATCCCAATTCACATGAGGTACCTAGTAAATTATATTTCTTTTCTATAACGGAATTTTCATTGTAATCATTATTCTTAACTTATTATCCTCTAACAATAGGAATTGAATTGGTAAAGAAATAATGACTACATTGTACCGATAAATTGATGTTGCTGTGTAAATAGATAGATTAATTTAGATTATTGGTAGTGTATTTCTTCTTTAAGAGCGAAAAACCTATACAAACACTTCTCTGTCAGCCAGCAAAATCGAGATATTTATAAAATAATTAATTTTATACAAATTATCCTACAAACATGCGATGTTACATTACTGCCCCTGAACACACTCCATTTTTGAGAGAAAAAAATCCAAGTTTTAATAATACAAAAACACACAGCCGATTGTTTGCTGTGACGAGAGTTACAGCAGAGTTGCTATAATCAACAATTTTTTTTGCAATTTTGATTCTAAAATCCAACCTTATGGATTGAATTAGATTAATGATCTACATATCTTCCAAATTTTGTCAAAATCTTAACTTATTTGCTATTTTATCTTAATATTTAAAGATTTGGGTCCTTTTTAAATGGAATTTAAGTTGTTTATATGTTGACTGGATCTTTAAATACTAAGATAAAATAGCAAATAAGTTAGGATTTAGGTGAATTCTTTTAATAGTAGGCTCGATAATTTTGGAGGTTTGGAGCGTTCCCCTTGATATTCGAACCCGGATCTTTTAAGATGTAGGCACACTGCACTACCAATAGACCACTCCTTGGATTTAGGCGGAATTCGGAGAATATGTAGAGCATCAATCTAAGATTCAATCCATAAGATTAGATTTTGGAATCGAAATCACAAAAATAAATTTGTGGATTACAACAAATCCGTTGTAACTCTCGTTACAGTTTGTTATAACTCTCGTTGCAGAAGACATCCACTCCCACAAAAACAACCTTGCAAACATCTCCTTTGTACAAAAACATCCCAAACAACACTCCGACGGAAGGATACTTAGTAAAATAATCAAACTCTATAGGATTATTTTTATAAATATGAATTTTGCAGGTATATTCAGTTAATAATGTAAATTTAGAGGGGTATTATGGTAATCAGGAACTTAGAAGTGGCAAATACAAGGAAGAAGCACATCAACAACCCCGTTTTAGCCTACCAAGTTTCATCTCGCCCACTGTTTCATGCTAAAATACCATTACTTCAACATCACATTAAGTCTCCACCTAACTTTCAACATTCATAGCCACTGCATAATCCATCCATCAACCTACCAACTCACACACGCATATTCTGACTCGCAGACCCTCTTCCCTTTAATTTATTATTATTTTTGTGAAATCCAAATAAAAAATCATCTTGAGCAATCAAGGTATATTCAAGTCTAGGGCCCGGATTGTTTGTTGTACCGACGGTTGCAGCAGACTCTGCTGTATCCTCTGGGGCCGCTCGATCACGATCGAGCGATTCCCACGAAATCTTTCGATCCGAATCCACAAAAAGTAAGATTTTGTGTGAACCGTCCGATCGTGATCGAGCGACCCCAAAGGGTGCAGCACAGTCTGCTGCAACCCTAGGTACAACAGAGGATCCACGCTATGTTTAAAATAGTTGACTCTGACGGCAGTAATGCAATAATCGTCTTAGCCCGATTATGGATCCAATTACTACGTGAGTTAGTATATATAGAAACCAGAGCAGCCACCCTTGTCTCTCACCACTGCCATTGGTAGCAGCAGCAGTAGACATCCAAAGATAAGCACATCATGGCTCTACCGTGGCTCCTCCTAGGCCTCCTCCTCCTCCTCCCCATCCTCATCCTTGCCCGTCGCCGCCGCCAGAACTTGCCGCCAGGGCCCATCTCCCTGCCCATCTTTGGCAACTGGCTGCAGGTCGGCAACGACCTCAACCACCGCTTTCTCGCTTCCCTCGCCTCCTCCTTCGGACCCGTCTTCCTCCTCCGCCTCGGCCTCCGCAACCTCGTCGTCGTGTCCGACCCAAAACTCGTCTCCGAGGTCCTACACACGCAGGGCGTGGAATTCGGCTCCCGTCCCCGCAATGTAGTCTTCGACATCTTCACGGGTAACGGCCAGGACATGGTCTTCACCGTCTACGGCGACCATTGGAGCAAGATGCGCCGGATCATGACACTGCCATTTTTCACCAACAAGGTCGTCCAGCAGTACAAGGACATGTGGGCCGAGGAGATGGAGCTCGTCCTAGCCGACCTCCACGCAAACGGCGCCGCCTCCTCCGAGGGCATCCTCGTCCGCCGCCGCCTCCAGCTGATGCTCTACAATATCATGTTCCGGATGATGTTCGACACCAAGTTCAAATCCATGGATGACCCACTTTTCAAGGAGGCCACGGTGTTCAACTCCCAGCGCAGCCGCCTCGCCCAGAGCTTCGAATACAACTACGGCGACTTCATCCCCTTCCTCCGGCCCTTCTTGAGAGGTTACCTCAACAAGTGCAGGGACCTCCAGAGCAGACGTCTCAGCTTCTTTAACACCAATTTCGTAGAGCCAAGAAGGAAGATCTTGGCTTCCAATAATAACACCAAACAGTCGAAGCTGAGGTGCGCGATGGATTACATCATAGAGGCGGAGAACAACGGGGAGATCAGCACGGATAACGTGCTGTACATAGTGGAGAACATAAACGTGGCGGCGATAGAGACGACGTTATGGTCAATGGAGTGGGCGATAGCGGAGCTGGTGAACCATCCGGAGGTGCAGAGGAAGGTGAGGGAGGAGTTGAAGGCGGTGCTCAAGGGCGAGGAGCTGAAGGAGGAGGACTTGGTGAGGCTGCCGTACCTGCAGGCGGTGGTGAAGGAGAGCCTGAGGCTGCACACACCCATACCGCTGCTGGTTCCACACATGAACCTGGAGGAGGCGAAGCTCGCGGGCTACACCATCCCGAAGGAGTCGAAGGTGGTGGTGAACGCATGGTGGCTCGCCAACAACCCCGAGTGGTGGAAGAACCCAGAGGAGTTCAGGCCGGAGAGGTTCTTCGAGGAGGAAGGGTCCATCGAGGCTGTCGCTGCCGGCAAGGTGGACTTCAGGTACCTGCCGTTCGGAGTGGGGAGGAGGAGCTGCCCCGGCATCATACTGGCACTGCCATTGCTGGGCATGGTGGTGGGGAAGCTGGTGTCGAGCTTCGAGATGGCGCCACCTCCGGGGAAAGACAAGATCGACGTCGCGGAAAAGGGAGGGCAATTCAGCCTCCACCTCGCCGAGTACTCCACCGTGGTCTTCAAGCTCGTCCCCAAGGCTTAGCTTCATGGGAACAAAGTCAAGTCAACCCACGTGCGAATTTGCTTGCCAGCCTTTCCTTCCTTAAGATATATAGGTATTGTATTTTGTGTACGTGTCAAAAGATTGTGCGATGTTTGTTTTCCGACCTGAGTAAAAAATGTGTAATTTCAAAGGTTATAGAATCAAATTAGCCAATGAGATGGATTTGCTCTCTCGTCACGAACGTATTTTAGACATGAATCCAACCGATGGACGTCATCAACCATTACATACACATGAAAAATCGAAACTATGATTCCCTTCTTTGATTTTCATTCCTCCAACATTGTTGAGAATCCATGCCATTGAAACCGGACTGGTTGGTCCGACCAGTTCAACTGGACTTGGACCAGATCCGTTGTTCGTTTTTCACTTGTTCGATTTAAATACAAACTTTTTTGATAAACTTTTCGCTTCAATTGATTATTTAAGATCTGGTTTGGCAAGGTACAATCCGAATTCAAATTTGATTTTATTTAAAAGTATTAGTGCTTGTAGGAAATGAACCCATGACCATTGGTGATCGATCTCAAACTTTTAACAAAGTCATCTATAACTACTTGTCGAGAAATGGATGTTAAATATTATTATTTGAGCCATAAAGTTTTTAGTTAAAATATTGTATATGTATACATCTATATAATACTGAATGTTGCATATGCAAAAACATTCTATATGTAGCTTAAGGTATATGTATTATCTATGCATTTTAATAGTTACATGCAGATGTGTTATATCATATATTTATGTAATAGTATAGATATTGCATATGTTATGTATTTATCATTATACATACTAGTTGTTTGTATGTTTCTATCCAATTTGTCCAACCGGTTTAGTCAATTTTCCCTCACTAGTTCAATTTAATCTAATTCAAAAGAATAATGATTTGATTAAACTGATTTAATTTTCGTTAAAGTTTTTTGTTTGGGCTTCGGTTTAATTTTAAAAATGTGGTCAAATATTTTTATGAGATATCTATACTACGAACTCTAAAAACTTTGTCAATTACCTTCTCAACTATATAAACATCGTAATTATCACCTTAACCATGTATACATACCTTGGCTTGCACCACAAACCCTCATGTCAATTTTACTTTTACTTAAGTCAATACCTTGAAATAGTATTGAGTTATTCTAATCAGAGGAGAATCCTCCTCTCACCTTTCCTCTCTACCTACAACCCACCGGATCTCAGACCCATCTTTAACATCAATCGAACCTCGCTAGGATTGAAGCCGGATAAATGATCTCCTCTTCAACTACGTCTTGCGTGGAGGACTTCAAGTAAGAGCGAAGCATATAACTGCCTCGATTATTCGGAGAACCTTCATTGTCACCCACCAAGCATCCCAACTAGAGGAACCTCCATCCACAACCTTCAGGAGGTCCGCAACCATTGACATAGCAGGACGAGGAGTCAATCATTGAGCAGTTTTCTGCCTTATTTGGGGATTTATATGTATTTGAAATGGAAAATGAAATACGATTGAAGATTCTTTTTGTTGTGTTTATTTTTAAAATCTTGTTGCGAATCATGGAAGTGGAAAATACACAAACATGATTACTAAGAAAGCACGAAGATACACGCACGGATTTACAAGGTTCACACGTAACTGGACTACGTCATTGGTTGGCGGCGATCGATTTTCACTATATAGAGAAAGAAAAATATATATGATGTAGAGAGGGTACATAAGATACTGAGAAGATACAATGATGGGATGAGAATGATGATACAATAAGTGGCGGCTCCAAGGCCCTTTTTTTACCGCAATAGAAGAATATCAATTATATTTAACAATCCGACCCAGCAACTCTCATCCAATTAGGATTTAGGAGGCAGATTAGCATCTCAACAATCTGGCCCAACAACTCTCAGTCAATCAGGATCCATGATATGTATCGGACATCTCAAAAATCCAACCCAACAGCTCTTTGCCAATCGGGAGGCGAATCATGCATCTCAGAAATCCGGTCCAATGGCTCTCAATCAATTAGAAGACAGGAAAGAGATTAACCACATCAACTATCCGTCCCAACAAATGGTTAGGATTCAAGGCATATCTATTACATAATTAACCACCGATTTACTCTATCGGTGTTGAATTCTTTGATAGTAGAAAAAAATACCGCTTGATTCCATCATGAGTTGAATTCTCATATAACATAATTAACTATTATTATACTCCACAATGAGTTTAATTCTCATATACTTGAATTAACCACTGCTACACGCCACCATAAGTGAATTGTCATATAGAAGAATTAACCTCTGTTATACTCCACCATGAGTTGAATTCTCTATTAGCAGAATTAGCCACTGCTCCTAATTCAAATAGTAGGATTCAAGGAATTATGAATAATATCCACCTTGAATTTTATCCTCTAGATTCAATTAGCAGAACATCGACTGCTAGATTCCACAACCACTAGCCCCCTCCTTAGACTACTTTCAACTATCAACATTGAGCAAGTCCAAACAATGCCTGAACTTACTCCCATGAACTATAGACCTCTATAAGACATATATGGTCTTATGCTTGTTTCCCTTAATAACAACCACCCTAGCTTTGGTAACTTGAATAACTCCACCGTCAATGTTGTACTTATATCTTTTAGAGTCCAAGACTCCAAGGGATATCATGTTCTTTTTGAGGTCAGGAACACGACAAACTTTTGTTACCATATTTATGAATCCATCATGCATCTTGATCTTCGGAGAGCCAATCCCTACAACCTTGCATGGTGCATCATTCCCCATGACAACGTTTCCACCATCTATCTTTCATAAGTTGAGAACCAATATTCACTGGGAGTCATATGGTAAGAAATAACACTACAAAAAAATGAGCTATAGTGACAGTTTTGAAAAAATCCGTCATTAAATTAGCCGTTGTTAAATATATAATGACGATATTACTCGTTGCGAAATGAGTTTTCGTACTCAAAAATAGCAACGAATATCATATATGTCGTTATATCATTAGCAACGATCCACATAGCGACGCTTATTCGTTGTTATTTTTCAAAATTTTAGTTAATCATCGCTAAATTTTGAACTAAAAAAATAACGACGATTAGTTGATATTTTTGAGAAAATAGCCATGGATAAGCGTTGCTATGTGGACCGTTGCTAATGATATACCGACATATATGATATTCGTTGCTAATTTTGAGTACGAAAAATTCATTTCGCAACGAATAATATCGTTATTATATATTTAACAACGGCTAAGTTAGTGATAGATTTTTTCAAAACCGTCACTATAGCTCAATTTTGGTGTAGTGTAACTTCAATTAATTGTCCACGTGATGTTTGTTGTTATTTGATTTTTGATGGTGAGACCAAATTATCTTTAGAATCTCTACCTCCTTGAGCTAATGTTGCAACTATGGCTTTCTTTAGAAATTTTTTCTTCCAATGTCCAGATTCCTTGCAATAATTATAGATGGCCTTAGAATTGTGAGTCTTAGATTTTTATTTTTGCCTTTTTCCGCATAGCCAGAACCATCGTGATACTTTTTATGAGTTATAACCAAACCTACAACATTAGAATCCTATTTTCCGGTAACCATATGCCGAAGTTCATGCATATGAAGACTCACACAAAATCTCTCCAGGGTTATCAATTCTCTTCCTACAATAAATGATTGAACAAAATTCTCATATAATAATAGAAGAGAAACTAATAAAATCAAAGCAACATCCTCATCTTTAATCTTAACATCTGCGTTTCTTAAATCCATCAACAATGTATTTAAGCAGTCTAGATGTTCTTTAATAGATGTACCTTCCTGCAATCAGAGAGAGAACATGCGTTGCTTCAACAACAACTTAATGTATAAACTTTCGAGTCTCAACCACAAACTAACTGCAGAATCCTCATTAGTAATCTCCGCGATAAACTCATCCACCAAATACAACATGATCGTCCAGTGCACCTTCTCTTACTACACCATCAACTCGAAGAGTTCGAAATTCTTCACACATTCCTGGCCCAATGATGCTCAGATGCCATGTTGCTTTAGTAGGGCACACATCTTGATCTTAGACTGAATATGTTCCTCCATGTGAACTTCTTGATCTTTAGATAATGCGACGCCATCTTGCTTGATGATTCTGACAAAATTCAATGCTCTGATACCAATTTGTCGCAAATCATGCAAGCGGAATACGTACAAGCAAGATCAATTACGCAAGCACAAAGACATAAATTTAGGAGGCTCACCTGCAACTGGACTATAATATCCTTGGGCAATAATGATTAGTTTTCATTGTGGAAAAAGAATAATACATAGGATTTAGAGAGTATACAGAGGGTACTGAGAAGCTATAATAATGGGACAAGGATGAGGATACAATATGTCATGGACCCAAGGCCCCTTTTATACTTAAATAGAAGAATACCAATTGTATTCAGCAAATCAAGATTCAGGAGGCATATCAAGCATCTCAGCAATCCAGTCCAACAGCTCTCACCCAATCAGGATTCAAGAGGCGGATCAAACATCTCAGCAATTTGGCTCAACAGGTCTCAGTAAATCAAGATTCAGAAGGCGGATCATGCATTTAAGAAATCCAACCCAATAGTTATCAACCAATCAGATGGTATGACAAAGATCAGCCACATCGATAATCCATCCAAACAGATGGTTAGTATTCAAGTTATATCGACAAATTTTATATGTAACTCTAACCGTGATCTTATGATTATACAAAATTGAATAGATCATCTAACAGTCCATTGCAATTTGATTTAAAATAGAACACAATGTTTATTGACTTTGAAACCATATAATACAATTCGAGTTTTATGATCTAAATTCTCATGCTCATATTGAGGTCTAATTCAAAATGGATCAAGTATAAATCTTCTTATGCAGGATACCATCCCAATCGGGTGAGTCGAGGCCGAAGCCTTTTGCCCTGATCCAAATTCATTGCACCTTCTTCTTCAATCAAAAAATCTGGAGCACTACTTCGGGGTTTCTATCCATTGAAGTTTTCGTCCCGGACCCATTTCGAGCCTCGAAATAGGAAGCAACACCGCAACATCTGCAAGAGAGACATAAGGAGACACACTACCCTACCCAGTTCTTATCGATTGTAGGTGGCATAGTCGAATGTTCACATTCCTCGGCTGGAATCCATCGTAGTCTACCCACCAATGGAGTCGCTTCACGTTGAGGCTCATATAGGCCACCAGGCAGATGCCAAGTACCTCTCTCATCGCATTTGGAGCTTCCAACCGAACACCACACTCTCCACCGAAGTCCCCTTCGCATGATGATTTCGAGTAATCTTCACCGGAGTACAACACCAAGTTGTGTGGGTGTTAGGGAGGGGGCAGAGGTATGATGGAGGCTTTGATGGGTCTCCAGCCATCTAGAGTAGGGTTGACACTAGGGAGAAGGAAGGAGAGTAGAAGAAGAAGAAAATGAAAGAAAGTAAAGATGAAGAAGAATAAGTCGAGGAGGTGGAATGGTTGGAAGGAGGAAGAAGGCAAAGGGTATACGTTTGTTATTTTCTTTAACAATATGGGAATATATGTTCTATTTTAATGTATTCTGTCCAGTTTTAAAAATCAAATAGATGAGATTCAACCACAGGGTGATCCATAGTGCAAGAGTTAGCAGGTTTACATGGTTGAGGTGATAATTACGATGTTTAAGGGGTCGAGAAAGTGATTGACAACATTTATAGGGTTTGTGGTGTAAAAATCCATGTTTTTCATTGCTCCAATATCATGGAGGCTCAGAGTAAAGGGACCTGGGTGGGCTCAAATGTTAAACGAAGCCTTGACATTAGTCAGCCAGTAATCGACGAATAACTAGCATGGAAAAGACTTGCAATCTATTTGAGACTACTGGCTAATGTTTTTAAAAACTGAAGTGACAACCTTATGAAAAAGATTGAATAATGTTGGAAACATAATTCAAAGATCAACCAGATAAGATAATGATGCCATCAGTTTTCCAAACCAAATTAAATCTAACTAGTACACAAAAAAATTAAACCTACATATCAACCCAAATTGAATCAAAACATCTAAAATATAAATTCACGTAAAATTGATTGTGTTATACAAAATGAATACACAATTTATATATCTTATTATGAAATTTTCATTTGTAAAAGTAAATGGTATACACATAAATATATAATATTTTAACTAAAAACTTTTTTTGACTTTATAATAGAATAATTATATCCAGAATCTATTCTTTATAAGAAGTTGTGGTCGATTAGTGGATTAATAGTTTATTCTGGGTAATCAAAGGTCGTCAACCTTTATTGATATTATCATTTTTTAAATAAATTTATATTTGATTCGATTCGGAAACCGATAGGACCGCGCGCTAGGGCACGCGAGCTCCTCTTTTTATACCCCTCACCCGACGCCGCTTTTCTTCACTCGCAAGAAAACTCCACTCGCCGTCCCTCTTGTCTCTCTCTCTCTCGTGACTGCGACTCTGTTTCTCGGCTGCAAGTTCTCGGAGGTGCTTTCGAGGACAGTCTCGTCGGTGTGCGCGAACGATGACCGTGAACCGTCGTATCCTGTGAGCGGATCGCCAGTACCCTACGCACCGGTATTGTGGGGGCGAAATCCTCTCTAAGGACAGTCCATTTCATGGATGCTTCGGTGATCTCTAATCTAATTTTTCTTATCTATTGTTTGCCGTAATTGATTTATTGTTTACCCTTTTCTGGATCTCGTCCGGTTGTTTGTTTCCGTATAGTTAATCGGTTCCTACTTGCATTTCGTAATCGGATAATGGATTGGGAATATATGTCGTTAATGATATTAATCTGTAATACATTTATTCCCGTTCATTTGGATCCGAATATTTACTATTTATTATATGCATGGTTGATCCCGTTTACAACAATCTTAGAGAGGATTTCCGGAACCGATTATAAAATAATGTCGGAAATCATGCTTAAATCGAGGGTTGATATGACCGGTATGCCTGAAAAGTTCGGTGGATAGAACTTTAAGCGTTGGCAACAACGCATGAAGATCTAGTTAACCACCATTGGATTAATCTCGATGTTTGAAACTGACTGTCTTACAGTGGAAAAAGAAAACCCCTCACCCGATAACCAGAAGGCGCAATCTGCGTGGAAGGAACGCGACCGTATATGTCATGGTTGCATCTTGTTGGCTTTGTCCAACACGTTGTTTGACGTATATTGTTCGTCCACGCAGACTGCGAAGGGGCTATGGGAAGACCTGGACCGGAAGTATAATATCGAAGACCTCGGTATTGAAAAATACTCCGTGGCCAAGTTTTTGAAGTTTTCCATGGCCGAGGGAAAGTCAGTTTCTGAACATGCACATGAGTTTTTTCTCCTGCTCCATGGTTTAGAGGATGCCGAAATGAAACTTTCAGAGAAGTTTCAGGTCATGTGCATCATAGAAAAATTCCCCAAGTCGTGGGAAGACTTCGGTATGACCCTCAAACACAGGAAGGGGAAAATTTCTATGGATGACTTGATGGTGGCAATTACCATAGAGGAGGAACACAAGAAACAAAAACATATGCTTCCTGTTGATATTCAGACTAAAGTCAATTTCATGACCTCAAAGGGCAAGGATAAGAAGGGAAAGGGTCTTAATAACAATAAAATGAAAACAAAGGGTAAGATCTTGAAAAAGGCAAAGAATAAACCCTGCTGGCACTGTAATCAGGTTGGCCATTGGAAGAAGGAATGTCCGTCCTTGAAGGCTTAACCTAAGGCTGCAAACGGGAGTCCACAAGTGAATATGATCACTATGGGACTCGGGGCTAGTGAGGGGAATGTCTCTGTAAAACATGAACTATACCATATCCATGATCCAAATGAGTGGCTCGTGGATACGGGAGCCAATGTAAATATTTATTCTGACAGAACGTTGTTTTCTTCTTATCAGACCTGCAGTGGTGGGACTGTAAAGATGGAGAACGATTCTTCAGCCAGGGTGCTAGGGTCGGGACAAGTCAACTTGAGGTTCTCCTCTGGACGTGTCTGGACGTTGCACAGGGTGCTGCATGTTCCTGACATCAAGAAGAATATTTTATATGGCTCTATCTTAATTAAAAATGGTTTTGAATTAAACTTTAATTGTAATAAAGTTGTCATTTTGAGACATGACATTTTTTTATGGAAAAGGCTATTTGGCTGATTTTGATTTGTTGTTTAGATTAGATGTTATTCAGTAAACATTAATGAAATGAATGTTTTGAGTTCTGAATGTTCTAGTTCTGTGTCTCATGTTGTGAATAATCTAGAATCTTGTGATCTGTGGCATGGTAGATTGGGACATGTAAACTTAAATTCAATTAAAAGAATGATGAATTTAGACTTGATCCCTAAACACACTATTGATAAAACTCAAAAATGTGAAATCTGTTTGCAAGCTAAGACACCTAGGAAGTCTTTTCAGTCTGTCTCTAGAGATAGTGAGATCTTGGATCTAGTGCACACGGATATTTGTGAGTTTAATGGTGTGTTGACCCGAGACAATAAGAAATACTTTATCACCTTTATAGATGATGGCAATAGATACTGCTATGTATATCTAATGAAAACCAAGGAAGAAGCCTTAGAGAAATTTCTTATATTTAAGAATGAGGCTGAGACACAAACAAGAAAAGTGCTTAAACACCTTAGGTCGGATAGAGGAGGTGAATATACCTCTAACTTATTTGATGAACAATGCAAATCGTTTGGCATAGTTCATGAAGTTACGACCCATATTCACTGCAATCAAATGAGATAGCAGAACAGAAAATAGAACCATAACTGACATGATCAATGCTCTCTTATAAAGTTCTGGACTTCCAACCTATATGTGGGGAGAAGCCTTGAATACGGCTTGCCATATTCTGAATAGGGTTCCTCCAAGGCATATGGAAAAATGTCCCTTTGAACTTTGGAGAAATAGGAAACCGAGTTTAAGATATCTCAAAGTGTGGGGCTGTCTCGCTAAGGTTTTAGTCTCTGAACACAAGAGAAAGAAACTTGGTCCTAAAACTGTTGATGCGGTCTTCTTAGGTTACCTAGAAAATAGCTATGCATATAGGTTCTTGGTAATTCGATCCGAGATACCAGGCATAGAAATCAACACCATTGTTGAACTCTGTGATGCTACTTTCTTTGAGGATGTCTTCCCATTGAAGACTGGGATTCCTCAGAATCTGACCATTGAGGGCGCCTCTACATCAGGATCTATTCCAGATCAAGTGGAAAGGATAACGAATGTGGGGGTTGAGACTCAACCTGAACCCAATGATCTTTCTGAAGAGATTGGGCCAAGGAGGAGTAAAAGACCTCGGATAGCCAAGGATCTGGGTAGCGACTTTGTTGTCTACCAGATCGAGGGTGATCCACCAAGTTACAAGGAAGTCATGGCTTCATCTGAAGCAAAACAATGGAAGGAAGCTATCAAATCTGAGATGGATTCCATTATGGCTAATGGAACTTGGGAGTTGGTCGATTTACCTAAAGGGTGCTCTACGATTGGGTGCAAATGGGTGTTTAAGAGAAAACTTAGACCTGGCGGATCAATTGAAAAGTATAAAGCCAGATTAGTTGCCAAGGGCTTTAGACAAAAGGAAGGTATCGATTATTTTGATACCTATTCCCCTGTGACTAGGATGACCACAATCCGGATGCTCATAGCATTGGCATCTGTATATGATCTCTCCATTCACCAGATGGATGTGAAGACCGCCTTCTTGCATGGCGATCTTGAGGAAGAGATCTATATGGATCAACCTGATGGGCTTATGACTCCTGGGAATGAGGGAAAGGTTTGCAAGCTTGTCAAATCCCTTTACAGATTGAAACAAGCACCAAAGTAGCGGCATGAAAATTTTGACAAGACTATTTTGTCATGTGGCTTTAAGGTTCATGAATCCGATAAGTGTGTCTATTCCAAGGTGAAAGGTGATGAGTGTATTGTCTTGTGCTTATATGTTGATGACATATTGTTGTTCGGATCACATATGAGGACTATTAATGAGACTAAGGCATTCTTAAGTAGCAAGTTTGAGATGAAGGACATTGGTGTTGCTGATGTGATCTTGGGTCTCAAACTAACAAGATCAATTGATGGGATTGTAGTCTTTCAATCTCACTATGTTGAGAAGGTACTTGAGAAATTTGGATATCAAGATTGCAAAGCTGTAAGCACTCCTTTTGATTCATCCAAAACATTGTTTAAGAATAAAAGTGGAGTACCTATAGCTCAGCTAAGGTATTCACAAGTGATAGGAAGTTTAACGTATCTTGCAAATTGCACGAGACCTAATATTTCATTCTCGGTTGCAAAGCTGAGTAGATACACTAGCTGTCCATACCGTACTCACTGGGAGGCTCTGGATCGAGTACTGAAGTACTTGAAAGGAACTATTTCCCTTAGTTTGCATTATGGTAGACATCCATCTGTACTAGAAAGATACAATGATGCAAGCTGGATAGGGAAAATAGAGGAGTCCGGGAGTAATGGCGTTACAGGGTATGTATTTACCCTTGGAGGCGGTGCAGTCTCCTGGAGGTCTGTGAAGCAGACCATTCTAGCTCGATCCACTTTTGAGGCCGAGCTGTGTGCTTTGGACACCACTGGAATTGAGGCTGAATGGATAAAGGAACTTCTGTCTAAGATTCCCATGGTAGGTCAGCATGTTCCTGCGATCTCGGTACATTGTGATAATATGACCACAATTGCCATGATCAAGAGTTCAAAGTTCAATCAGAAAACAAGGAGACACATACAAATCAGACTTAAGACGTTAAGGGATTTGGTGTCTCGAGGAGTGTTGGCTATGGATTTTGTTGGATCCAAAGACAACACGGCAGATCCGTTGACTAAGGAATTTGATAGATCTTTATTCCTAAAGTCTAGGCTTGGGATGGGACTGAGACCCACTGGGAGTTCCTCCACAGTAGCAACCCAACCTCTCTGAGTGGAGATCTCACAAAGAAGGTTCAATGTGGTAATAACAAGCTGTTTGGAGAACTGGTTGGCACTCTAATCTTAATGCTTAAGCATGAGTGCCTTATCCCTGGAAGCTTGAGTGCCATTTAAGCTGCAAGTTTAGGAAGAGCATAGGCTCTGAATGGGTTTAAGCCTTTGGGCAGGATGTTAGCAGTGCATCCTTGGAGAACGCCACCTATGTGAGTGTTACTGTGGGCCGCAGTTAAAGAAAGAATGTCTTTCCTGAATACACTCATGAAACAGGATAAGGGTGCATGGCCTTTAAGAGCACCAACCCTTAAGATTGCACCAAGAACAACGCTTTGTTGTTTCTACCGTATACTTTAACACTAAGGTCTGAAGTTCAAGACGTAGTTCACTTCATTCCTATTAAAGTGAAAGTAATAAACTCAGATAGAGGTTCAAACCGGAAGGTACCTTTATTGAAAGCAAAGTGTGGGCAGCCGAAAGAAGTCTCTTAAATCTTTTGAATCTCTTTTTCAAATTGATGAATTCGTGGGGGATTGTTGTATTAAAAATTGTATTTAGGTTTTAATTAGAAAACCTATGTAATTACATTTGCAATTAATTTGGTTTCAATTGGGAAACCAAATGGTTTGGAGAGAAAGTTGGGAATTCTCAAATTTGAAACATGGATGAATTTGGGTTGAAGTTTAGTACCATACCTTAGAGATCTAAACTTTTGATGGACTTATATATGAGTCCACACCCCAAGCTCTTGTAGCAATAGTAGAGAGGATGAATGGAGGACCACACACGCGCGCGCTCCGCTCCGTCTCCGGCTCCGGCACCGGTACCGGCTCGGGCTCGGATCTCGATACTTTTGCTGCGGGTTTCATTTGGCTGTTCGATTAAATTCATCAGACGGATTAATTCGATTTCGATCACATCGGGAATCGGACTTGATCCAAACGGCTCGACTTAGCCGCGGTTTTGGAATTCGAAAGGACACGCCCGTTGAGGGGCGTTTTCGGAAACCGATGGGACCGCGCGCTAGGGCACGCAAGCTCCTCTTTTTATACCCCTCACCCGATGCCGCTTTTCTTCACTCGCAAGAAAACTCCACTCACCGTCCCTCTTGTCTCTCTCTCTCGCGACTGCGACTCTGTTTCTTCTTGGCTGCAAGTTCTCGGAGGTGCTTTCGAGGACGGTCTCGTCGGTGTGCGCGGACGACGACCGTGAACCGTCGTATCCTGGGAGCGGATCGCCAGTACCCTACGTACCGGTATTGTGGGAGCGAAATCCTCTCTAAGGACAGTCCATTTCATGGACGCTTCGGTGATCTCTAATCTAATTTTTCTTATCTATTGTTTGCCGCAATTGATTTATTGTTTACCCTTTTCTGGATCTCGTCCGGTTGTTTGTTTCTGTATGGTTAATCGGTTCCTACTTGCATTTCGTAATCGGATAATGGATTGGGAATATATATCGTTAATGATATTAATATGTAATACGTTTATTTCCGTTCATTTGGATCCGAATATTTACTGTTTATTATATGCATGGTTGATCATGTTTACAACAATATCTATGTATATCTCATTATATTTTGTAAAGAACACATGTTTTCCTCCCTATTGCAACTTAATAACTATAGAAAGAGCCTTGTTGTCATCTTTTGATGTAGTTACCTTCTTTGGGAACCTCAGCAGCTTCCTTGGATGCATGTCTTGCCAATCTGTATTTCTGCAAAACCAGCTATTGTTTTCAACATCATAGGTCAAACGAACAATAATACAAAACACATAATTTAACTAATAAACGAAAATTGTAATTGAGAAAGCAACATCGAAATGAAAGACCTGAAGACGACTCTTTAAATGGTAAAGTGTGAGTCCCTTAACCCCCATCGTTTTGATTATGCTCTTTGGTGTTGCCTCTAAATGAAAGAAAGAAAAAAGAGTAACTGGAAAGTAAATGTATATAATCATTTGGTATCATAAATACTCAAGTCCTAAATCCACGTGAACTAGTACTCAATCAACTTGCTCTTATTTTGAAGTGACCACTTTGAAAGAAAGATAGAGAGAAGGGAGAAACAAAAGAAGAGATGAGGATGGATGGGATATCTACTGTCTGCACCCCTAGCTGTGGTACAGCATCGACGAAGCGTCCATGGAGCTCAACTGTCCACCGGATATGTGGCCTCGGTTCAGTGGTAAGAAGTAGGCAGTTGACATGTCCTGGCAGGTTGGTTCCATCAAGAGACCCATGAATTTCTTCGATTTCCATTTCTGCTCCACTCGCAATGCCTGCAAATGCAAAGATTTCCAAAAACCAGTGTACCAAGTAAAGAACATGTACAGCAGAAGCATCAGGATTTGAAATCTCACCGATTCACGGATGCACGATGATCAACAAGAGATCTCCGATCCGAGGAGCCTAAAGAAAAAGGGGCCCAAACAGATTACTACACAATTTGGCTGGCCACGAAATATGCACAACTGCATAAACGGAAAAGAGAAAAAGAGCAATCTGTTGCTGCAGGATGGAATTGCCCGATCTGCAAGGAGAGGAGAAAAGGCAAAAGACATCACAAGAGAAATAACTTGCTAAGCCCTCCAACCAAAGCAGAGACTTCCAGAGAATAACTCAGATGAGAGAAGAAGCCAAAGAAGAGTGCTGCCCATTATTGGTAAAACCTTCTGCTCTTCATATTTAGCAGCATAGACACAGAGATGCACCCAATTATTCAAACAACAATTCACGACAAGTAGCACCCCCTGTAATATGCTTTAGGTAAGGCAGAGTAAATGCTAATGGTGTCGTTGTAATCTTTAAAAGTCTAGGGACCATGATCAAACATGCACGCGGTCGAGGGTCGAGGGAGTATAGTGCATCTTTACCCATAAAAAGATATACCCAATTCCTGAAATGTACCTAATTTCTAAAACTACAAGGATTAAGTAGCAGTGCTGAAAAGGAAACCACTGGAGATCAGGAGAGTTTGGAAGGAAAGCAGAGGTTTGAGAGAGAAGATATGCATATTATGCAAACTAAAGTTTGAGAAGGTATTGAAAAGTGTGGGAAATGTGAAGACAAGTGAAAGGAGACATACAGGAAAGGTTCCACTTCTTGTAGCACAGCATGTTGTCTCATTAGGGAGTTGGCTCCTTCGTGTTGGAGATGAACACAGCCTCTTTGGAGCAAGTCCTTCAGCTTCTTTTCTAATATCTTCAAATAAGGAGAGATTGTGAGCACATCATTGCAAAATGTCATCACCCATATATCAGGGTACTAGTATGGAGCGCTCATAGGAGAGTTCCAAAGCAACTACAGTTCAGCGAAACCTTCGAAACGATATCAAGTAAAGGTATTGAAGTGGTTGAGTAATAATTCAATCCCTTTTCGGTGAGAAAGACCCCCAGAGAGATTACGACATTGACATTGATAGAGCTAAAGCAACAGTCGTATTTATAAACTTCGTGTCGCAACTCTATATAACAGTGTCTTAAGTACAAGGGGCACCAGACCGTCGAAATCACGTTAAGTTATTGTTGTAAACATGCCATTATCAATTCAAGGATTGAGAGTGTTTCTAGGAAAATATAAATCAAAGAAAATGAATGCAGATGTGATGGCTATCCAAACAGCCTGCTACTCAATTATTGGCACAATCCAACCAGATATGCTCTGGATTTTAAAAGTTCTGAAAGAACCAATGTTCTTCTTAGGCCATGTTCGATTGAGGTATAAGGAGGAATGGAATAAGGGGAATAAGCCCCCAACACGCTTCCCCGTGGTACGATTATTCCCCATTATTTCATCTTATTTCACTCTTATTCCTATCTTTATCCCACCTTACCTACCTTTATTTCACCTTATTTTCCTTATTCTTATCCTCCAGCCGAACGGAGAATAGACCCTTATTCCCCTTATTCCTCATCCTTATTCCTGCTTATTCTCCTACCGAACGGGTCCTTAGAGAAGAAGGTGGTTAAATACAATATTCTCCATATCTTATGATTAAACAATCTCCCATTACCAATCAAGTGCTATTATTTACATTAGTGTATGCAAACCACTTCATTTTTTTGATTAAGAGCCAGCCATGCTGGCTCCACAGAGTAGATTTTCCTGCAAACATGGTCAGATGGAGATTTTCTTTCAGAGAAAAATTGCAGAAAGTTTCCCTGGATTCTAGGGTTGATTCCCATACGACCCACGAACTGTACTTCAGTCAAATCAACTCCCCTGTAATTTACACAGAAATAAACAGCAAAGCATTTGCCTGATTTTACAAAAGTGGAGTCCACTGCCCTACTCAAACCTCTCCTGGGAGAAGAATAATGACAAGATAAACCTTTCATGTGTTCTCCAACAACCTCATATCGAACCTGTAGAACATACATCTGCAGATAAACAAACAAATTCCACAACCAAAGAATGTACGACATTCACATAACGCATCAGACCTGTGCCCGAGGACTACAATCATTTTTTCTCCTGAAAAACGAAGAAAAATGCATCCTGCATTGACCTCATGGATTTCACAGTAACAGTGCTTTAAAGACTTGTATCCTTCACAAACTCTGCCAGACAACCTACCATACATCATCAGTAAGCACCCCAAAATCAACTCGTAGGCATGCTGGCAATATATATCGTTCTCATTAAGCTCGTAGCACTCCACCAAAAAATTCAAGCAACACGTGGACGATGGCCAATAAGTCTGAAATACCGGGACATTTCAAACACCCTATCCAAATCTACAGCAGTGAAGAGACACCGATATCCAAATCAATCTCGAGAGCGAAGAAACCCTATATATCAAGCCAATCTTCAAGAAGTGCATTGTCCCTCACAAAGCGAGGGATGCCAATCACATACAGGGCGTTCGCATAGGACAAAAAGATGCACCTGGAAGAAGATGCTAAACACAAAATTAAGATCCAAGCACCCTAGCTACATGACGAGTGAGTTTCGACTATTGATGGTAAACACTGTGTGATTGCGGAAAAGACCACTAGAACCTCGTCCTTCATTATGAAGAATCCGGATGGAGAAAAGTAAAGTTTAAACGTAATCAGTGAGACAAAAAACATTTGCTGATGTATATGACCCTCTGCAAGTGAATTATTATGATATAGATTGTCATTTGAACTTACACAATAACATGAATCAAAGTAAAACACAAATGAAAGTACTTTAGCATCCCAAGTGCACAAAAAAAAATGAGACAACCCTATTCCAGATAAAAGACAAATAATTTACATTGTCTATATGGACACAATTGCTCCAGTATGGTCAGTATGAATGTTTGGAATATTTTATTTGTTCGCAAAGCTTCCCAAGCAGGGAGTTCTATCGAAAAAGGAGCAGTTACCTGACCTAGGGGTGTTCACGGTTTCCGTGGACGGGTACCCGATCCGACTCATAGGAGGTGCCCCTAAAACCATTGATATCCAATACACCATCACGGATCGGGTAACCACTGTGAACTGAACTGACCCGTAAAATTCGGGGCACCGAACCGATTGAGAACGGTTACCCACAGGGCAATCCGAATATCCTGCTTTGTCATTTCCCACTACGGTTCCCTATCCGGAAATCGTGAACACCCCTACGGGCTTCAAACCCTTTTGCTACATCCATGCTCTCGCTACCACCAAGTAGATCCAACACCACCGAACCCTCTCCTCAACCTCCAACTCCACCGAACCCTCGCCGCCGCCTTCCTTGCTCTTTCATACTTTTGCCGCTTCCACAACCACTGAACCCTCGTCGTCACCTCCCATGCTCCTCCATTCCCTCGACGCCTCTTCCGCCATTGACCCCTCACCACCATCCCCCGTGCTCCTCCATTCCCTCGGTGCCTCCTTCACCGTTTCCTTGATTGCGCTCAAGGTTTGATAGAAGAGATCTTCCTTGCCCATATTAATAAAGATAGCAGCAATCTTTCAATTCAAAGTTTTTTTATTTGGATTATGATTTCATGTAGTGGTGAAAAATCTGGACGACGCGCACGAGAAGATCGACAATGCGATATCGACGTCATTGAATTTGTTTTTAGTTGGGTTTGATATGATGTTGATATGACTACGGGGATGTGGGTATGTTTGGAACTTTGATTTTGTTGATACGGTGGGATTGCTGGGGATGATATAAACTTTGAAGGAATATGATAGTTACATTTTTGATCTTTTTTTGTGAAGATATGTTTTGATGAAATTGGAAGTTTTCGGTTTGTTGATGCTTGCTGCATTTTATTTGCTTCTCTACGATTGTTTGGGGGAATTATAAAGATATTTGGAACTTTGATTTTGCTGGTATGATGGTCAAAGTGGAAATGGATGAATTTCTTAGTGATGTTCTTCTGATGTCTTATGTTTCTTCAACTGCTATGTTCTAAATTTTGAGAATTTCCTTCTTAATTTTGATATGATGTTTTAGTGGAATGGGTTCGATTCCCCTTCTTCTCCCTTTTATATGAAGTTTCAATTTTTTTTCTTGAGATTTTTCCTCTTCCTTTTGTTTTAGTTTCCAATTGATGATTTGAGTAATGAGATTTGATTTACATCTTCAAGAATTTCGATCAGTAACATGAAATCCTGTTTTGTTGGTAATGTTGCTATGATGGAATGGTCTCAGATGTTTTTATATATTTTTCATTTTTATTTTGACCTTTTTTACAGTTTTTTCCCTATTTGAAGCTTAATTCCTCCCAATGTTGGGAAGATCTGAAGGTGAATTTTGATTTTATAAGTGCATATTGCTGTGCTAATAATGATCCATGGGTACCCGCGGGTACCCATTACCTATTTAAATAATTTGGGTATCCATTAGAACGGGTATCCGTTGGAATGGGTCGACCCGATCCATTGGTCCGGTAATGATGGGTCGGGACGGGTCATGGTTGAATAGGTCGGATACCTGCCCCATGCACACCCCTAGTTACCTCCAGTCGACCCGTTGGTAAATGGTCTCTTATAAAAACCCTTAAGAATGCGCTGAAGTTGCAGAATATATTTTATGCCTGCAAGCACATGATACTGCGGAACAACAAGATAGTAAAACAAGTTTATCAGAACTGCCAACAAAGGTAATTCGTCCCAAAAAGACTCCACAATTGGATCAAATTAGTTACCACAGCAAAAAAAAACCAGAAAAGTCTTAAGAAATGGCGACCTTGGAAGCACAACCTTCGGAACTGTAAGCATGTTTATTTGATGTTGTGGGTCGGGACACTAATGTAAAACTTGGTGTTCTTGAAGTCATCTAGAAGCGGATTGAATCCATCCCTAGTTCTAGTTTTTGATGGCAAGCCAAACTCCTCCATAAACGAAGCTGTGTCCAGCTACAAATAAAATATGATGATCAGAACCAGTAAGCATCGTATAAACCTATATGTAATGAGAGGTAATCAATTCCTTGTATCAATCAGCGTATAAATTAAACTGTAATCGAATTGCATATCGTTTGATCATATATTTGGCCTCCGGTGTTGAACCCAAAAGAAGAGATCATACTAACATGGAAACAGTTTCCTTTTTTGGGCCAAAAAGAGATAGGACTAGCTGATAAATGGCAACTAACCTGGAATATACAATTCTTACAAATATATGAAACACAAGTTTTTCAATCTAGCAAGGTGAGGCATGACCAAGACTCCAACAGGCAGCAGTCTGTTGGGTATTTTGCGATTTGTCCAGTCCCCAACTTGGGAGTGGCTGCTGCAGCATTTTGTCCCTTTTGCAAGGACCTCTTTGCAACTTATCAGCAAGTTGCAGTGCCCCCACTCCCATTTCCAGGAGATGCAAAAACAGCCCCCATTTTGACGATCCAGAGCACAACAGCCAGGGTTTGAGAAACCCATTCTTTCCTCCGGGCGAGAGAGAGAGGCCGAGCGGGAGAGCTTGAGAGCAGCAGCTCGGAGTTCAGAGGAGCTGCTAGGGCTGCAGATGCGAGAGGAGCAGCTGCCTAGACGAGTTCGAGAGGTGCAGCGAAGAAGTTGTGTGCATGACGACCTCAAAGGAGCCGAAATCATCGTCGTTTAAGGTCTCCATCCGTGAGCCTTCAGCCACCTCATCTTCTTAAATTTGTGCACATTTGGTATTTTGGATACCCAGAGATAGTTAGTTGCTTGTACAAGAACTATTGGTTGTGCTTGTGGCTTGCATCTCGATTTTGTGAGCAACAAAATCGAGAAGAACATTTTGGCTCCATTTGACCTAGTTGAATCGTTGCCGGTCTTGCCCCGTGATTTTTCCCATACTTACACCGAGAAAGGGTTTCCACGTAAAAATTCATTGTCTTCGTAGTTGCTTGTTGTGATTGCTTGTGCTAACTTGTTTATCATTGTTGCCATTTGATTCCCGTGTGGGGGATCCATATCAGTTGTGCCATCTTTGCTACAGGACACGGATTTATAGGGATATTTATTGTTGTCCCAACAAGTGGTATTAGAGCTCGGGTTGAGCAATATGGGAAAAGATGATGAGGGCACGGTGATTAAGATCACAAGTAGCAACTAGCAAATTAAAAGCCAAGATGGAAGACATTCTATATAGCAAGGACATCCACGATCAGGTGGAGGGAGATAGCGTCAAGGCAGAGAACATGTCCGCAGGTGAATAGACAAAGTTGAATCGAAAGACCATTGGAACCATTCGAAAATGGCTTAACATATCAGTGTTCCATCAAGTGGCTGAAGAGATAAATACGAAGGAGTTGTGGGACATGTTGTCCGATTTATATGATCAGAAGACAACAACTAACAAGGCATTTTTTATTCGGAAGCTGGTGAACCTGAAATATAAGGGCGGGACAAAGATGGCACATCATTTGAATGATTTTCAAAGAATCATCAACCAATTGAGTTCCATGGGTCTGGCGCTTGATGATGAGTTGCAGTTGCAGGTACTTCTCTTGTTGGGTTCATTGCCAGAGAGTTGGGAGACTCTAGTTGTCACTGTGAGCAATTCTGCGAAGGATAGCAAGTTAACCATGCCCATGGTCAAGGGTAGTCTCTTGAATGAGGAGATTATGCATCGCTCATCCGAAGAGACCTCCTCCTCTTCACATGTGTAAGCAGTTGAGAGGAGAGGAAGATCCGACAGAAGAGGAAATTCATAAGAGAGACAACAATCTAGGGACAAGTCCAAGGGCAGGGGAAAGTATCACCATTTCCAGAAGCCCGATCACTGGAAGAGAGATTGTAGGATTTGGAAGAGAGAGCAAGCTGAAGCTAAGAAAAAAACAGAAAAATGAAGATGGGAATGTAGCTGCAGTTGTGTCAGATGACAATGCAGATGAGGTAATTCTCACCATTCAAGACCAGTGCTTGCATGCAGGGAATGACTTGAAGTGGGTCGTTGATACGGTCGCTTCCTATCATGTAACTTCACACAAGGAGTTCTTCACCGCTTACACTAGATGCGATTATGGACGAGTCTTGATGGGTAACAACGGTTACTCTAAGATCGTGGGAATTGGCATCATTTCGATTTAGATTGATGTTGGGTGCTCAATAACTCTGCAGAATGTGATGCATGTTCCTAATGTGCGGCTTAGTCTTATATCTGGTTCACAACTAGATAGTGAAGGCTACCATCTGAAGTTCGACGATAACAAATGCAAGATTAGCAAGGGTTCTCTTATCATGGCTAGAGGCAGTTTGTGTTGCACACTCTATATGACTAGAGTGAAGGTCATGGATGGCAGTTTGCATGCTAGCGAGGCAGATACATCAGATTTGTGGTACCGTCGGCTTGGTCACATGAGCCAGAAGGGCTTGCAGCTTCTAAGGAAGAGAGAGTTGATCCCTTACCACAATGACATCACACTATCCCCTTGTGATGCATGTGCGGTTGGGAAGAGCATGAGTGCGCCATTCAAAGTCAGATCTAAGGTGAAGGGAGACCTTTTACAACTGGTTCACTCGGATGTTTGTGGTCCCATGGACACAACCTCCTTGGGAGGAAACATGTATTTTGTCACCTTCATTGATGATACATCTAGGAAGGTGTGGGTGTATGTGCTGAGGACAAAGGATCAAGTATTTGATTGCTTCAAGAAATTACATGCCATGGTTGAGCATGAAACATGGAAATTGTTGAAATGTTTGGGCACTGACAATGAGGGAAAGTACACCTCCCTTAGCTTCCAGGATTACTGTGCAGAGCACGACATCAGGTATGAGAGGACGTAGTCCGGCACACCCAACACAATATCTTGTTAAACGGATGAATAGGTACATTGTTGAGATAGTTCGTTGCATGCTAAAGACAACGAAGTTTCCCAAGACCTTTTGGGCTAAGGCGGTTCGTGTCGCATGCTACTTGATTAATCGATCTCCATCGGTTCTTTTGGGCTTCCAGATTCTAGAACGTGTTTGGACAGGAAAGGATCCTTATATGCTCATTTGAGGGTGTTTGGATGCAATGATTATGTATTGGTACCAAAGGAGCAGAGGAATAAGTTGGATGGCAAGGTTGTGCCTTGTATCTTTATTGGCTATGGAGATCAGAAGTTTCGATACCGTTTCTGGGATCCAAGGAAGAAGACTATCAGTAGGCACAAGGATGTGAATTTTTATGAGAATCAGACATTGACTGATGACAACAATGAGTTTCTCAAAACATTTGAAATCATTTTCACAAACATTTTGAAAAAAATTTTTTGCAAATAATTTTGCAAATATTTACAATATTTGAAAATCATTTTGCACATATTTTTCAAACATTATGTATAGTTTTCAAAATATTTTTATAGCCATTATTCAAATCATTTGCAAACCAATTTTCAAAAATGTATTCAAACAAATAAAAAAGATTTTTGCAAACAAAAAGTTTTTACAAAGGTTTGAAAATATTCATAATATTTTTCCAAATGATTTCTAAAATATTTTTCAAGACATTTTAACCATTTTTCAAATCTTTTTGCAAAACATTTTAAAACCAATTTATTAATCAGTATATACAAAGAGTTTTGAACAATATTTATAAATATTTATACCGATTTATTCTTTACAGTTAATTAATGGTATATCATAACCCATATAGTATATTAGCAATATTATTCAAAAATACGAACTACGAGTTATGGCTGAAGTATATACGACCCCCCTATATTTAGCTTGAGCTATGTCCTCATAGATCAGAGAGAAAAAAAGAAGAAATAACTCATACTAAGTGTAGAAAAGCCAATACTACAACGATTGAATAATGAAAGAAAGAGAAGTCGACCATCCCCTCATACCTAGGATCAATTAATCCTAAGTATATCAGCTTGTACGCAGCATGCGGGGAAGGTCGAGGGTGGGAATGAACAGATCAACAACTCAGTATGTCCCCCCTTCCCATACTTAGGGTAAAAGATCCCTAAGTATGGACATGAATATCAACAAGAGAGGAAACATGCGATGAGACCAATAAATCGATAAAAAGAAAAAAAATATGATGCAGGAATGAACTCATCACTCCCCCTATACTTAGGGTAAGATATCACTAAGTATTAGCAATGACGGGAGTAATGAAACATAATGAAGAAAAAAACATTTGACTCATCCACCTCCCCTATACTTAGGATAAAACTCATCCTAAGCAAGGCAAACACACAGATCGAGGAGGACGATGGAAATGGCAGATAGAAGGAAAGAAAACAAAGGCGAATATACAAGGTGGTGGCTATACAATAATAAAAAAAGATAGAAATTGTACCTTCTTTCACGATCGTTGAGGAATGGATATAACAAGGTGCAAGTCGATATCAGGGTCATCAACTAACAAGTCGATATCGGAGTCATCAACTGATACAGCCCTATCATGATCGACATGGTGAAGATCCTCAATGGTTTCATAACGAATAGACACGAACTCATCAATGGAAGTAGTATGGTCAGGTCCGACCTGAGAAGTCTCTCCTAAATATGCCCTCCACGTTAAGGTGTCTATGGTGTAAATGTTGTGGATCTCATCAACACATCATCACTCATAGGAAGAGGGAACTCCAAGGTCTATGCTTTTTGAGTCTTCCTCTGTGAAGAGGAATACTCGGGTATCAGTATCATCCATGGTAAAGCAAACATCTTTGATTTTAACATATAGGTCATAGTCCTTGGGGTTGGCTGACACAGGTACACTCTCATCAGATGTGGGTCTCTGACTAGCAGTGGGTGTAATGATCGTCTCAATCAGGATGATCTCGTTGTTAGAACAAAAGCATATTTCTCCAGATCTATAATCGTTAATGACTGTCATGGTGAGAAAAGGCTATCCCATCACAGAGGTGGAGGTCTCCATGGACAATACAATAAAATTCACTGTGTAACTCATACCCTGGATCTGTATGACAATGTTTTCAAGAATACCCTTTGGCCTCTTTATTGATCCATCAGTGATTTGACAAATCATCCTAATTTTCTTGAGAGGCCCTAGATTGAGTGATTAGACAAGTGAGAATGGTATTCTATTAATCGATGCACCGCTTTCAAGGATAGTATGATCACAATGGTGGTCACAAATGGCACATCTCACGAAGGGTGTACTAGTGTCCCCTTTCCTATTAGGCAGACGATGGGTGATGACGTGGTAGTGGTCATGGTAAGAATGTGGCGCTCGGCTCTGCGTCATCCCTTTCTCTTCTTGGGTGTGAGTGCAAGCATAAGGTTCATGGCTTTTCGAAGTGGGGTATCACAAATATCTTGAATAATCGCCACCACTTCTGGGTTTGTCAATATTTTATTAAAATTTTCTATCTCTTCCATACTAGGGAAGAGATCAGAGTCATCATCTACACAAAGATGACTAAGAGCAGTCTGTACAATGTCATCCTTGGAGGAGAAGGAGGCGTGAGCTGTGGTGAATGCATGTGCGGCCAAAGGATATGGCATGGGTGTCCTCTCCTCACAAACTGACCTGTCTAGGTATCTCCCATTATTATCTTTTTGGTTTTTTATATTTTTCTTATTTTTTGTATTCTTTGGTGATTACAATCTCTCATTGGTGTCGTCTCGTGAATCCATAACATCAGAAGTTGAAGCGGCAGTGTAAATCACAGTGTTAGATATGTCACTAATCCTCTATTGTAATTGCTTCACTACCAGGGTCACGTTCTCAAAAGTGGTGTTCATGAGAGATGAATCCAACAACTCGGTATCAGGTGGGTGAGATGGTGGGCAATGGTATGATGGTGGTATGAAGTAATCAAAATTCGATGGATAAAGCTGCAGATGTGGTGGGAATGCACAAAAAGAAAATTCAGGAGCAAAGTCCTCCTGATAAAATGGAGGTGCACCAACTAGAGAAGAAGAAACAGGATCCACGAAGTCCGGATAAAAATACCTCCAGTCTGCCATCTCTGAAACAAATGACAGGGATCGGGAGATCATGATAGTCAAGTCAAGATATGCAAGAAAAATGCGCAAATGCGTAGAGAAGATCAAATATGCACACAAAACAAACACAAATAAAACAAGAACAACCCCTCAATTCACCAGCTCAACGTAGTGAAGACCGTAAAAGTTTGATCTTTTATCTTTTTAATTTTAGAGTTAGGTGAGAAGACAACTATTTACAAACTCACAGGTATGGTCACCTAGAGTGGTTGTGTTACAGGTGGCGTAGCATACCTACTAAAGCACCAAAACCATTTCTTATATAGTTAGAGGCAAGTGCCTCCGACAATAACATGGCCCAAGAGCCGACCCAATCGCTTAAGGCACAACTCCAAGGATGGGGCTCTAGCCCTTATGTGTGCGTGCCTCACTCGGTCTGGAGTGTACCTATAAAGAATATTTACAAAATTATAAAAATATAAAATAATAGAAATATAAAGATGAATATTTTATTAAGGTATATTATACATTAGGGGTCCAAACCTAACTTTTGCATCTTAACTTCAAATTGGATGAAACTACCGTCATTAAATAGCTAATAAAAAGTTACATACAATTAAAGCAATTTTAGTACATTTTGAGTTCATATGGAGGAGATACATGTCTAGGATGTTTGGATTTTGTATTTTTATTCTAAGTGTAAAATGTACATTGTACATTATTTTAATGTGGAATCAATTTTTATTTTTTCTATAGATTTTTTATCTAGAAATTTCATGTTCAAAGTTTATTAATTTGAGGTGTAAACAATAAAGAATAAAATAGGGCCCAAAAGTTAATATTGGCCTACATTTTTAGGGTTTTTAGACAATGTGGTATGTACAATTGGTTGCCCTATCTCCCCCTACTTTATTCCTTGTAGGATAAGTCATCATGATGATTGAGTCTCGGGGGATGGGGTCACTCAACACCTATGGTGCCTCATTTCTTTTTCTTTTCTTACTTTATTCTTTAATTTTGAAATTAAATATGATAATATAAAATATTTTATACAATATTTTGTACACATTAAATAATATTTATTTTGATAAATTAATGATGTATACATGCCTTTAGCTTGAGATTTGAGGCCAAAATGAAAGAATAAAAGTGATGAAATGGAGATTCATCACCCCCCTATACATGCCTTTGCTAGTACCTAGCAAACACTTATGCTTATAAGTGCAAAAAAGAAAATAAAGAAAAGAAAAATAAATAAATTGGAGTAATTGTTGACTTTAAACTTGCCTTAACAAAGTCAAAGTTTGTAGCTCAGAGAAGGCCTTTGGATTAATGGTGTGTTCGAAACCACACAGAATTCAGGAAGTGTGACACAACAACCCTTAGGTTCCATACTCCTATCATCCAGTCCAATTCACAGCCAGGTCAGAACTATCCTCTCAGTCACATACTCTTGCTACCTTAAAGTGATAGAACCATGTGTGTGAAATTGTTCGACTCTCCCCAGATAAAACGTTGAACTATCAAGGCGTCTTCTCTTCTAGTAACTCGTCCTCATGGAGATAGATATTACCTTCTAAGGTTATGTGCTCTCGATCTTTACAACTGAATGGGTAAGAGGTTAGAAGAATGGGAAAAGAAGTTGGAATGGACCAATGTAGTCTTCATTCCCTTGTGAAGTCGGTCAGTGTAACCAATTCTTCACCAAGAAGCATGATTTTCCTAAAGCTCAAATTTTTGTGGATATTTTTGGTGTAGGTTTCTTTGTATATTTTCTTTGACTTTGTATAACTTTTGCATTCTTGCTTGTGCCCTAGTGGATATAGCATCTTTTGTTCCATCTATTTTTTTGATTCTTGGAAAAAGTTGCGTCGGTAGACCATTCGTCATCCGAAGCATTATCTCAATCCATCTCCAGTCTTTAGATATCATTGTTACCAAAAGAAGTGGGTTAGAGTACTAATGAATCTCCATTTGATCATCTTTATTCTATCATTTTGACCTTAAAAACCCTAGTAAATGCGTGCAAATACCCTTAATTCATGCATTTTAGCATTCATGCATATTTGTGTAGAGAGTGTATAAAACATTGTTTTTAATGCTAAAATTATAGAATAAAGAAAAGAAAAGAAAAAGGATAAAATATTGCAAATATTTTATGACCCGAAACCATGAGACCTAGGCATCTCGATGACTAGGTCGACAAGGAATAAAGTAGGGGGAGATAAGGGCCAAAATTCCAATAAAAATTCCTTTTATTTCATTCATTTTCCTTCATTTTTGGGACCTTAGTTTTAGATCCACTTTTTATACTTCAAATACATAAACTTTGTACATCAAAGTTGTAGATAATTAAATATAGAAAAAATACAAAATTGATTTCATGCTGTACAGATAAAAAGTTGTGATCTGAATAAAATTCCAAAATCCCAACTTCTCAGACCTGTATCTCTCTAATAAAAACTCAAAATGTATAAAAATCACCTTTACTTCTATATAATTTTTAATAAGCTATTTAATGAAGGTAGTTTCATATTTTTTGGAGTTACGGTTTGAAAGTTGAGTTTTGGACCCCTATTGTATACTTGTACCGATTAAAATATTCATTTTAGTCATTATTCATTATTTTTATAATTTTATATTTTTATAATTTTGTAAATATTATTTATGATAATTTTGTATATTAAAACATGAATAAAAAACATAAAGAAAATATAAAAATAAAATACTTGTATAAAATACATAGGTATAATACCAATAAATATACATATACAATTAATACTTCTATTTATTTAATTGTATATAATATATCAGAAAAAATAAAAATATATTTAAGTATATAAAATTTAGTTATAAATTTATAAAATAATAAATAAAATTAATAAAATTAAAAATACAAAATAAAATTAAAACATTAAAATATATAGATAAATATACCTATATAGCCCCTAAAAGGGAACTTATAATTTTAAACCTCGAAAAAATAAATAAATAATCATAATAAAATACCTTATAAAATATTACACATTTTTTTAATAATATAAAATTAATAAATTGTTTATTATTTTTAATTAATTTTATAAATAATTTTGTCCAGGGTTTTTTTCTGGTTGGTTCACGTGGACCAACCAGATCCACCCGTTGGTTGACCTCGGTCAACTCTCTGACCGAGGTCTGCCCTATGTCAGACGTGTGTTTTGTCCCATCTTCTCGATTTTTTGGGGCGATTCCTTTCACCATTTGCCTTCGATCCCTTCATGACTTTTCGTCCCCATTTATCGAGGATTCACACCGAGGTCTTGCTTCGATTTTTGGATCGTTGTATCATCCGCCACGCTTCGATCTTTGAGCCCTGTCATGCCGTTTGTACAAAAAACACCCAAGCTTCCATTCAAACTTTGAACCCCTTTCGACCGAGTTTGGTCCTCGCCTTGGAGCTCAGGATCGACGCCTGTGATAGAGGCATCTCCAGCTACTTCGAGCGAGGCCAAGCGTGGAAGAAGGTCGTCGTTCCACCCAACTCCAGCCATCTTGGCCATGAGGTACCATCTCAGGCGTAAAGGCCTTTGAGGTCTGCTTTATCTTACTTTTTTATGCATTTTTAGTTTCACTGTAGACTTAGGATTCGACTAGTGCCTTCCATTTCGACTAAAACCATCCAACCATCTTCGTCGCCATCTCGCCAAAGCTTGCTCCAGCGAGCTCCGACTCCGCAACCTATTCCACCCCTTTTTGTCCACTGGAGGGTCGCGATAGTTTGCCCGCGACCCTCGTAACTCTTCTTGCAGGTACAGGAGCTTTACACGCGCTCTGAGGTGTTTTTGAAGACTCGCCGGAGGTGGCTGGGCGTCGTGTGCTCCGCCGCCCTCTTGGGAGCTCTCTGGTCTTCGCTGGAGACTTTTGGGACCTCCAGTATCTAGAGAAGCCTTGCAGGAAGCGATCGAGCCGTTTTGGAGCTTCATCACACGAGCTCCTCCCTGTTCTTCCATCTACGTCCTCAGCCGTTCGATCAAGGCCCTCCGCCCAGACTTTCCAGCAGCCGTTAGATTGCTGCCCAGTGCAGCTGTCAGATCATTCGTGACAATCTAATCCCAGCCGTGGAGTTCAAGCGTCATCGCTGCGCGAGAAATGGATGCGTGGCAAAGTGAGCCAACATCACCCGTCAGATCCGCGTCAGTCTGGGTATTTTGCTCTTTTCACCAAGGCGATTTTGTAATTTATTATTCGAACTCAAACTTTCATTTTCCATTTTACACTTTTGTAATATTTGCAAACCTACCTCCCTTGTTTTCCATATTTGTCGTTTACTCTTTGCCACGTCAACTTTTTACGGACATGACCCTAGGGTTCTTTGCATTTATGTTCAGTCCATGAACATTTTATTTCAGTTCTAAATTTTTGGTCATTTTGCGTGTTAGCCCCCTGATTTTTGTAATATTACAATCAGGTCCTGCCTTAGCGCACGTGACCAGTCACGTGAGTTTTGGGCATTTTGCAGGGAAGGGCTTCGACTTTTGGTGATTTCTGATGGTCCTGGGATTTGAATAATTAGTTTAATATTTTTGGCAAATTTGCATTGTGGCCCTCGAACTTCTACTTATTACAAAACTACCCCTACTAGTAGTGTAATTTCTCTTTGTTGTCTTTAATTATTTCATGCATCTATAAAATACTAAAAAATCCCCAAAAATAGGCATAAGTTCATGTTGCATTGCACATTCACATCATATTTTTATTTTACATTTTTGCAACATTTTAATATTTATAAAAATTCAAAACAAGTATTTTCATCTCTGTTTGCATTAGAAAATACATAAAAATTGTAAAAACATCTTGAAAAATTCCCCAAAAAATAAATTTTGTTTATTTTTATGTTTTTCACCTTCAGGACAAAAATAACTAAAAAATATAAAAGAAAACTCAAAAATAGAAAACCTCTAAAATCCTTTATAAAAATATAATAAATCCATAAAAAATCACAAAAATATAATTTCTGTCTCCTAATTTTCTCTATTTTATTATCATTATTTTAAAATAATTTGAAGAATTTTTGTTACGATTTACTATTTTTCATCTCCATTTTAATTTCGGATCTTTATTTTATTCCCTGTTTTGAGTAATTTTTTAAAAAATACCAAAAAATAGCAAAAATATAAAAAAATGAGAAAAACATTAGAAATTTATAAAAATCATAAAAAGATTTTATTTCTTGAATTTTGCTTATTTTTACCTATTTTTATGTATACATTATCTGTCTTTCCCTTATTGTATGTATATATATATCTTGTTTAATCTTTTAAAAGAAAAAGAAAATACAAAAAATATAAAATATAAAAAGAATATACAAAATCAGAAAATAAAAAATCAAAATATAAACATATAAAATTAAAAATAAAATAATATAATATAAAATAAAAACCCACAAAAAATAGCATAGATAGACAAATTCATCAAAGTCATTTTTGTGCAATTTATTGCCCTGATTTACATGTTTGCTTCCTGTGTTCGACACTCTACACTACTTGCACTATACACATCTTTTGTAAAGTTATAATAAATTTTAACTCCGCATTTACTTTCATTGCTTGATTGTGAATTGTGGGTTAATTATTGTTTGAATTGGGGTTTATTGCGGGTCGCCACAGCGACTGCGTCTCCGCCTTGTGTAAGACGTATTTCCGTGAAAAATCCCATTCAACAAATGGCGTCGTTGTCAGGGAGCAACATCGCTTAGATTGGGATTATTTGTGCTTGTAATTATTTGTCTATTTTTGTGGCTTTATTTATTTGCTTTTTATTTGATATAATTGCTTGACTTGTCTAATCACCCTCTCTTGTTGACTTTGTGCGAGGAACCGTGGATCGAGGGAGGCGCTTCACCCTAGGTGCTTGTGCACCCATGTGAAGGCGGTGTGAGCATCTGACGTAGCTTCAACGGAGGCTTGGAGGACTTTGAGAAGACAGTCGCATTTTGAGCACTTTATTTTATTGTATTTATTTTTGTAATTTGAAGTGAGAGAGACACATTTATTGTAATAACTTAAACAGGACTCTCAGGACTCTACCACACTTCACGAGGTCTAGTGCCTGAGGGAGTGTTCCCTTGGGGGTCTCGTCGGTTTTGTCGCGATTTTTATCACCTTTTTCCCTTTGTTTTTCGGTTTTGTTTTCTTTATTTGTGTGATTGAGCCCTTAGTTTAGGAGTTGCTTATCGATAGCATTAGGTCCAAACACTTAATACATTTGCATGTGCCTATAGTAACAATTGGACTTAGTCAAATTTTGGAAATACGGTTCTTCACGATAATAGGAATTTCTGAACTTAGGGCGATTTCATCGGCTTGCATTTGCATATAGATAGGTTTCAATTCTGTTGAGCATCCTTGCATGTAGAGTGCTAGAGGCAAGGTAAGCGTTTATGCTTTGGCATTCATCACCGTTTGCTGCTTGCATTGCTTTTCCGCCTCTCCCTCTGATTTTGATCACCTAGGTGCTTAAAAGAATTGATTCCTCGTTATGCTCGTGCATTTCTCACTAAAAATCCAAAAAAAAGTGATAACAAATAAAATTGGGTCTGTTAATATTACTTGACCCTAAAAAATAAAAAGAAAAATTATTTTCTTGGGGCGAGTAATCCCCTCATTATCTTCGTTTTACATTGCTCGCGCACACACTAAGGATTAGTGCCAAAATCCTATTTCAGTCCCCTAAGTGTCTGCGCAATTTTTGGACTTCTCACCTAACTCTAAAACAGAAAAGATAAAAAGACCGCATTTGCGACCTTCACCGAGTTGAGTAGGTGAATTGAGGGTTTTGTTTTGTGTGTGTTTGCTTGTGTTTGCTTGTGTGCATCTAGATCGTCTCTGTGCATTTGTGCCTTCTTCTTCACTCTCTTGATTTGACCTTCGTGCTCTCCCGGATCATTTTCTTTTGTTTTTGAGATGAACCCTTGGAGCGTATTTTATCTGGATTTTGCGGACCCCTCATTCACTCCAGTTAGTCCACCTCCCTTCTATCAGGAGGATCCTCCTCCTATTTTTTCTGATTTTTGTACATATCCGACCAACCCACTATTTCAGAATCCGGACTTTGACCTTCACCAATCATTTCCACCACCATCTCCTACACATTTCGACAACCCGCTCTTCCTTGAGTATCTGTATCCGGAATGTGATTTTTGTCCACACCCATTGCCCACACTCGACACACCCAATCCTGAGATTTTGGAGTCACCTTTCATGATATCCACACTTGAAACCTTGAACTTTATGATGGAGCATATGACCTCGAGGATGAGTGATATAATTAGCATAAATAAGATCCAGAATGTAGCTCCATTCTTTGAGGATTTAGATTCACTTGAGGATTATCATGAGAGCTTGCAATCGCCAAAAATACAAAACAATGAGAAAAATTTTAAAATCTAAAAAGAGTTCGGGAGACCTTTAGTCGATTCTGACTGTGAGGAGAGCGTCCACTTTCCAGGTCCCTTGACCACATATCCATTCACACTATGTCCCACCTTGGACCCTGAGGATACCGTTATACAGACTGCTCTTGGCATTCCTCGTGTATATGCCGATTCTAACTTCCTCCCTTGTACGGAGGAGGTTCAAAAATTCAAAATAATGTTGATTGAACCCGAAGTGGTGGCAACCATTCATGAGATCATCCGTGCCCCACTTCAGCATGCCTGACCCAATTATCCACCCCTCATCCCAAGAAGAGAAAGCAGAGGAGCAGATCTGAGCGTCACATTCTGACCAAGGCCACTCCCCACGCCATCACACATTGTCCATTCCTCGGAAGAATAACACTGCTACACCTTTCATTAGCTGCACCATCTCTGACCATACCTGTGATCACACTCTCCTCGATGGTGGTGTGTCTATTAGCATATTACCCTTCTCGTTGGTACAATCTCTTCACTTAGGGCCTCTCAAGAAGACCAGGATGATAGTTCAGTTTGTTGATGGATCTATCAAGAGGCCGAAGGGTATCCTTGAAAATGTCGTCATTTCGATTCAGGGCACGAGGTACAATGTTGATTTTCTCGTATTGCTCATGGAGACCTCCACAGGGGAGCACTCTCTAATCATCTTGGGACGACCATTCCTCGCCTCTATGAGGGTCGTTATTGATTATGGATCAGGAGAGATTCTCTTCCGTCCTATTGATGAGGGCGAGGTGGTCATCATTGCACCCACTATCGACCAGAGACCTGCACCTGATGTGACTACACCTATTTTGGATGACCCCAAGGATCATGACCTAGATGATACTATCAGAAACTTTTGATGTATGTTGGATTCCACTGAGACCCGAGAATTCCTCCCTGTGGAGGAAGACTTGGAAAGCATGGACCTCGGTGTTCCTTCTTCTGGGACTTGGCATTGTGTTGATGACATCCACGGAATTTACATGATCGACACCATTGAGCGGAGGGCATATATTGATGAGACTAAGGCCGAATTTGATCTTGTTGCTTTAATTCAGGAATTCGGGCCTTTTGATGAAAAAGACGATCCAGTTGAGATTGTAGAGGACGAACATAATTCGACTACTTCCACTGATGAGTTCGCTCCTTTTGGTTTTGACCTGGACGAGACCTCGCAGGACGACACTGACTACACTACTTCCGATGATGATGAGTTCGTCCCATTCCACTTTGATATCAGCGAGACTCCCAAGGCCGGACCTAGTCGTACTTCTTCCACTGACCCATCTACTCCTTCACACTATAGGACCATTGAGGATCTTCACCATGTCGATCCTAATCGGCTAGTGTCATCTGTGGACCCCGATGTTGACCTGCACCATACCAGATCCATTCCTCAGCGGTCCCGCAAGAAGGTTTGCTTTCAACCTTCTTGATCCTCTGTATATCCATTCTGTTGTATATTCACTTTTGTGTACCTCCTTCTCTCTTCCGTTACGCTCATTCACCCATTCTTGCGTGTACCTTGCTTAGGACATACTTTGTCCTAAGTATAGGGGGTGGACGAGCCAAGTGTTCATTCTTCGTTCCGTTTCATCTCTCATGTTATTGCCTATACTTAGGGCTTCTTTTACCCTAAGTATAGGGGGAGTGGTGTGTACATTCTCTCTGATCGCCTCTTCCATCTTCATCTCTTTTCTTCTTGTCTTCTTTTCTTCTTTTCCTTTTATATTTCTTTATCTACCGAAAAGGGTGTCACCCCTTTTGTCAGTCTTCTATACTTAGGACGCACTTTTTCCTAAGTATCAGGGGGTGTCCACCCCGAGTTCTTTCATTCTTTTCGATCCTCTCCACTATCTCCTATTCTTGTCTATACTTAGGGATATCTTACCCTAAGTATAGGGGGAGACAGTCTAAGTACGATCTGTTCATTCCCACCCTTGACCCTCCCTGGATTGTGTACAGTCTGCTATATTTAGGATTATTTGATCCTAAGTATAGGGGGGGACGGTCAACTTCTCGTTCGTTCATTCGTTTCTTCATTCGTTTATTCTTTAGACTTTTCCTATACTCAGTACGAGTTATGTCTTCTCTTTTTCTCTCTGATCTATGAGGATACAAGTCAAGCTAAGTATAGGGGGTCGTATATACTTCGTATATAATTTAGCCATAATTCGTACTTTCGTATTTTATTAATAAATATGGCTAAAAACACTTATTAATTTTATTAAAAACCTTAATAAAAAGATGTTGATTATTCCTCAAATTCTTTTTGTATCTACTGATTAAAAATCAGGTGAAAATGTTTTTTCCAAAATGTTTGAAAAATAGTTTGAAAATCTTTTTGTAAAATATTTTTAAAACTATTTGAAAAACATTTTGTTCAATATTTTCAAACTTTGTAAAAATTGTTTTATTTTGAAAAAAATTATTTCCTTTGTGTGAAATAAAAATGTTTGAAAAAAAACTATTTGCAAATGGTTTGAAAATGGTTGCAAAAATATTTGAAAAATCTATATATATTGTTTGAAAAACCTTTGCAAAATAATTTTCAAATGTGTGTACATGTTTGTAAAAAAACTTTTATGTAAAAAATATTTTGGACTATAGTTTTCAAAATTGTTTCAAAAACCTTTATCAAATAAGCTTGAGGAATATATAAGCATCACATTAAAACTCATTATATGTATACCTATAAAATTGACCACTTACCCCTTGTAAATTCTTAAAATCTACTTCTAGTAAAAATAAGATGTATTCCCGTGTAAATATTTGTACCTAATTTTTATCCAACATCTTTTGCTTTCAAAAATTCCAAAAACATTTGTAAAATTAAAATACCAAAAACATTTGAAAAATCTTTTTGGAAAAAAAATGCATATGCATCATCTTTTCAAAAATCTATAAAAAGTTCAAAATCTTTGAAAATCTCATCACAAAAATATTTTCTGCATTCTGCATAGTATTTGCATAGCATGAGCATTTTTCGGATTGAGTTTGATAGTTGAACAGGTCTAAGTAAAATCCGGAGATTGGAGCTTGGTTGGACCTTAAAATCTACCTAATAACAGGAACCTTATAGGAACTGAAATTGAGGTACTTCAGGTCTAGTTGACTTAATTCTTTGAGGATCATGAGACTTGGTTCAATGGGTTCTTGACTGCCTAAGTAGAGTATTTTGGAGCACACACAACTTTTGTTGATAATTACCTAACTTGGACACCTGCACCTTTCACATGGATCAACTCAGTTGGAGTGGTGAGGGGGTTGGATTTGCCGGTATGAGGCGCAGACAAGTGGAAACATTTGTCCTCCTCTAGGGAGGGAAATGCACCCCTCCCCGTCCAGTGATGAGGAATTCTAAAGACAGGAGAGTGTGGGTTGCAATAAAGCTTCAAAAGAGGGATAGTCTACTGGCTCAAGAGAAAAAACTCTTTATGTAAATGCTGTTGTAAATAGTATTTCAAAAAACTCTCTCCAAAAAAACTCCAAAAAGTGGACAGGCCCGTATAAAAATAAAATGTTCGTCGGAGTATGTATATATTGTATAGTCAATAATCAAGCTTGAGCTTCAAAGTCAAATCATGTGAGCCTGCAGCTGGATGACTTGATTACACTGGTCTTGCATCCTAGGATAGGTAGCTACACTGGCTACCGTCCATTCTTCTCTTCACCCCCTCCTCTTGATCTGGTTGTCACCTGAACTTAGAAGGGAATACCCCGCTTCTTGAGGAAGGAGTTATTGGATTGGGGAATCATTGGGTTGTCGTGCTAAATAACTTAATCTCTTTGTCATTCTAGTTGGGGAGAGCCGCCATCACTTACACTGTACGAGTGAGATTCATAGTCGTAAGGGTTTGCGTATGAGTTGAAGTATTCTGACCTGGCTATTGAAGAGACTTGAGCAGAGTTTTGGGATTCTCGAAGGCTGTTGGATTTCAAATTCGATTCCCATTAAGCATCCGCCCACACTAAAATCTCAAAGGTCTTACTTAAGCTCCAAAGTTTGATTTTGTGAAGACAGGTTTGATAATTGAACTTAGTCCAATTTTCTTTTTTTTCTTTTCTTTGTTTTTCTTTCTCTGCACTTATTGCATAAGTGTTTACTAGGGACTAGCAAAGGCAATAATAGGGGGATGATGAATCTCCGTTTCATCATTCTATCTAAAACCCCTAGTAAATGCGCGTAAATACCCTTAATTCATGCATTTTAGCATTCATGCATATTTGTGTAGATAGTGTATAAAACACTATTTTTAATGCCAAAATTATATAATAAAGAAAAGAAAAGAAAAATAATAAAATATTGCAAATATTTTATGACCTAAAACCCCGAGACCTAGGCATCTCGATGACTAGGTCGACAAGGAATAAAGTAGGGGGAGATAAGGGCCAAAATTCCAATAAAAATTCCTTTTATTTCATTCATTTTCCTTCATTTTGGGACCTATTTTAGATCCACTTTTTATATTTCAAATAAAGAAACTTTGTACATGAAAGTTGTAGATAATTAAATATAGAAAAAATATAAAATTAATTTCACAAAACAATAATGTATAGATAAAAAGTTATGATCTGAATAAAATTCCAAAATCCCAACTTCCCAGACCTGTATCTCTCAAATAAAAACTCAAAATGTATAAAAATCACATTTAATTGTATATAATTTTTAATAAGATATTTAATTAAGGTGGTTTCATATTTTTGGAGTTACGGTTTGAAAGTTGAGTTTTGGACCCCTATTGTATACTTGTACCGATTAAAATATTCATTTTATTCATTACTCATTATTTTTATAATTTTATAATTTTTTAATTTTTTAAATATTATTTATAATATTTGTATATATTAAAACATGAATAAAAAATATAAAGAAAATACAAAAATAAAATACTTGTATAAAATACATAGGAATAATACCAATAAATATACCTATACAATTAATACTTCTATTTATTTAACTGTATATGATATACCAAAAAATAAAATAAAATATATTTAAGTATATAAAATTTAATTATAAATTTATAAAATAATAAATAAATTTAATAAAATTAAAAATACAAAATAAAAAAATATTAAAATATATAGATAAATATACCGATATAGCCCCTAAAAGGGAACATGTAATTTTAAACCTCAAAAAAAGGGAAAATCATAATAAAATACCTTATAAAATAATAAACATTTTTTATTTCATAACCTAAAATTAATAAAATCGTTTATTATTTTTAATTAATTTTACAAATAATTTTGTCCAGGGTTTTTTTGGTTGGTCCACGTGGACCAACCAGATCCACCCATTGGTTGACCTCGGTCAACTCTCTAACCGAGGTCTGCCCTGTGTCAGACGTGTGTTTTGTCCCATCTTCTCAATTTTTTAGGGTGATTCCTTTCACCATTTGCCTTCAAACCCTTCATGACTTTTCGTCCCCATTTATCGAGGATTCACGCCAAGGTCTTGCTTCGATTTTTAGATCGCTGCATCGTCCGCCACACTTCGATCTTTGAGCCCTATCACGTCATTTATACAAAAACCACCCAAGCTTCCATTCAAACTTCGAACCCCTTTCGACCGAGTTTGGTCATCGCTTTGGAGCTCAGGATCGATGCCTGTGACAGAGGCATCTCCAGCTACTTCGAGCGAGGCCAGGTGAGGAAGAAGGTCGTCGTTCCACCCATCTCCAGCCATCTTGGCCGTAAGGTACCATCTCAGGTGTAAAGGCCTTTGAGGTCTGCTCTATCTTCCTTTTTTATGAATTTTTAGTTTCACTGTAGCCTTAGGATTCGACTAGTGCCTTCCATTTCGATTGAAACCATCCGACCACCTTTGTCGCTATCTCGTCGGAGCTTGCTCCGGTGAGCTCCGACTCCGCTGCCTATTCCACCCCTTTTTGTCCATTGGAGGGTCACGACAGTTTGCCCGTGACCCTCGTAACTCTTCTTGCAGGTACAGGAGCTTTACACGCGCTCGGAGGTGTTTTTTAAGACTCGCCAGAGGTGGCTGGGAGCCGAGTGCTCCCCCGCCCTTTTGGGAGCTCTCCGGTCTTCGCCGGAGACTTTTGGGACCTCCAGCATCTAGAGAAGCCTTGCAGGAAGCGATCGAGCCATTTTGGAGCTTCATCACGCGACGGAGGAGGACTTGCCGACCGGAGGAAGTTTCCCCAACCAGAGCTCCTCCTTGTTTTTCCATCTACGTCCTCAAACGTTTGATCAAGGCCCTCCGCCCAGACTTGCCAGCAACCGTTAGATTGTCACCCAGTGCAGGCATCAGATAATTCACGACGATCTAATCCCAGCCGTGGAGTTCAAGCATCATCGCTGCGCGAGAAGCGAACGTGTGGCAAAGTGAGCGAACATCAGCCGTCCGATCCGCGCCAGTCTGGGTATTTTTGCGCTTTTCACCCAAGCGATTTTGCAATTTATTATTCGAACTCAAACTTTCATTTGATGTTTTAAACTTTTGTAATATTTGCAAACATGTCCACCTTGTTTTCCATATTTGCCATTTAGTCATGGCCACGTCACCTCACGTGGGTAACCACATGAGGAGGACTTCTTGCGGACAGGACCCTGGGGTTCTTTGCATTTATGTTCAGTCCATGAGCATTTTATTTTAGTTATAAATTTTTGTTCATTTTGCGTGTTAGCCCCCCGATTTTTGTAATATTGCAATCAAGTCCTGCCTCAGCGCACGTGACCAGTCACGTGAGTTTTGGGCATTTTGCAGGGAAGGGCTTCGACTTTTGGTGATATCTGATTGGTCCTGGGATTTGAATAATTAGTTTAATATTTTTGGCAAATTTGCATTGTGGCCCTCGAACTTCTACTTATTACAAAACTACCCCTGCTAGTAGTGTAATTTCTCTTTGTTGTCTTTAATTATTTCATGCATCTATAAAATCCTAAAAAATTCCCAAAATAGGCACACGTTCCTGTTGCTTTGCACAGTCACGCCATATTTTTATTTTACATTTTTGCAGCATTTTAATATTTATAAAAATTCAAAAACATGTATTTTCATCTTTATTTGCATTAGAAAATACAAAAAATTATAAAAACATCTTGAAAAATTCCCCCAAAAAATAGATTTAGTGTGTTTTTGTTGTTTTTCACCTTCAGTCCAATATCCACTAAAAAATATAAAAGAAAACTCAAAAAATTGAAACCTCTAAAAACCTTCTTAAAAATATAAAAAATCCATAAAAAATCCCAAAAATATAATTTCTATCTCCTAATTTTCTTTATTTTATTATCATTATTTTAAAATTAATTTGGAGAATTTCTGTTACTTTTTTCATCTCCATTTTAATTTCAGATCTTTATTTTATTCCCTATTTTGAGTATTTTTTATTTTAAAAATACCCAAAAATATAAAAAATCATAAAAATATTAGAAATTTATAAAAAAAACATAAAAAGATTGTATTTCTTGAATTTTGCTTATTTTTACCTATTTTTATATATACATTATCTCTCTTTCCCTTATTGTATATATATCTTGTTTTATGTTTTAAAAGAAAAAGAAAATATAAAAAATATAAAATATAAAATAAAATACAAAATCAGAAAATTAAAAATCAAAATATAAAAATATAAAATTAAAAATATAAAATTAAAAATCCACAAAAAATAGCATAGATAAACAAATTCATCACAGTTATTTTTGTGCAATTTATTGCCCTGATCTACCTGTTTGCTTCCTATGTTCGACACTCTACACTAATTGCACTATACACATCTTTTGTAGAGTTATAATAAATTTTAACTCCGCATTTACTTTCATTGCTTGATTCTGAACTGTGGGTTAATTGTTGTTTGAATTGGGGTTTCTTGCGGGTCGCCACAGCGACTGCGTCTCCGTCTTGTGTGAGATGTATTTTAGACCCGTGAAAAATCCCTTTCAACAAGTACCGGTGTCAGCAATCTCCAAGAATGGTTCTTGAGCCACCCTTGATGAAGCGGAATTGCATCATCCCGACTTAGATTCCAAGATTTTTCAACAGTCCATCTAAGTTGAGCTAAGTGCTAGGTGTGAGGCTTCCAGTCAAGTCACTGTCTCAAGAGTCTTACCGATGATATCAAGGTGATATGAAGGGTTCTATTTAGACAGATTGAATTGACTCATGAACATAGTCTTATGGAACCTCAAGAATTAACTCAAGGTCACCTGAAGTATCTCCAATTCCAATCCTCAATGGGTTCCTCTGAAATTAAGTGTATTAAGGTCCATTCCAAGCTCCAATCTTCATACTTTATTTGGACTTGTTCAATTGTCTAGATTATTCCAAAAAATACGGATGCTATGTACAATGCAAAAAATATTTTTATGATGCAATTATTTGATTTTGAAATTTTTATGGGTTTTTGAAAAGTTTTGCAAATTTTTATGCAATTTTAAAAAAAGATTTTGCAAATTTTTGGGATTTTTCATTTTTTTGGAAGAGAAATAGATACATATATTTACAGAGGAATGCATCTTAGTAATTCACAAGAATTGGGATTTAAGAATTTACATAAGGTATTTACATGTTTGTATATACAAGGTGTGTAAGAAATCTTTATTTGCTTGAATTATGTACGCAGTTCTCAAAATAATTTGAAAAATTTTTTGCAAATATTTTGAAAACTTTATTTTGCAAATTAATTTGACAAATAATTTTTACAAAGATCATACAAAATTTGAAAATCATTTTACAAATATTTTTCAAACAGTATATATAGATTTTTCAAAGTATTTTTGCAACCATTTTCCAAACGTTTGCAAATAGATTTTCAAGCCATTTTATTTACACAAAGAAAATAATTTTTTACAAACAAAACATTTTGACAAAGGTCGAAACTATTTTATAAAATATTTTTCAAACAGTTTTCAAAAATATTTTACAACCATTTTTCATACATTTTACAAAATATTTTTACCAGATTTATTAATTGGTATATACCGAGAATTTTAATGAATTTTATACATGTATGTTCTTTACAATTAATTAATTGAATTTTAACCATACTTATTAAAAATACGAAAGTACGAGTTATGGCTAAAATATATACATAGTATATATTGACCCCCTTATACTTAGCTTGAGCTATGTCCTCATAGACCGAAGAGAAAAGAAGGCATAACTCGTACTAAGTATAGAAAAGTCTATACTACCATGACTCAATAAAGAATAAGAAGACAATTGTCCCCTTATACTTAGGATCAATTAATCCTAAGTATAGCAGATTGTATTCTATATGTAGGGAGGATCGAGGGTGGTATTGAATAAGTGAATCCTCGGGTCGGTCTGTCTCTTCCTGTACTTAGGGTAAAATATCCCTAAGAATAGACAAATTATCAAGAGTTGAGGAGGCAGACGAGGGTTCTGAGAATGAATAAGCCGAGGGTGCTCACCCCCTATACTTAGGATGAAGTATATCCTAAGTATAACACATATGAATAAGGAGAAGGCAACACGTAGAAAGAATTCGAAGAATGAAAATGAAAAGAACAAAAGAAGAAAAGATGAAAAAGATTAACTACTCAAAAATATTTGTCATGACCTCGTCTGATTGTGATGATGCTGCATAAGTAAGCTATTCATCATAGACCACCTGAATCGAATCAACCATGGACAGAAATTTATCATGCTCGAGATAAGGCTTTAGTAAGTGTCTGTTGATAACAAACGGTTGTGCGTCAGCTGACAAACTAGATATGACAATGCTTCCATTGTCACACACATGCTTCACTATGAAAGGCCCGGTCCACTTGCTCTTCAACTTCCTTGAGAATAGTTTGAGCTTTGCATCAAACAACCAAACCTTCTGACCCAGTTCGAAAGTCTTGCAGCAGATGTGCTTGTCATGCTAATTCTTGACCTTCTCCTTGTGCATCAGGCTTTTGTTGTATTCATATTCATGGAATTCGAGAAGTAGATTAAGATCTAGCTTTCTGTTTTTTCTGACCTTCTTGTGATCCAAATTACAGACATTTATTTCCCACAAAGATTTGTGAATGAGTTCTACGGGCAAATGGCATATCTTTCTGTACAACAGGTGGTAAGGAGACATTCCCAATGGTGACTTGTAGGCAGTCTGATAGGACCGAAGAATGAAATCTAGAAGTTGTGACCAATTCTTTTTATTGGGGCGCACAAGTTCTTGCAGGATTGTATTTATCTCCTTATTTGAACATTCGGTCAAGCCATTGGATTGCGGGTGATATGGAGAGGCGACACGATATTTTATGCAGAATTCTCGTGTCATCTTCTTTATCTCTATGTTAAGGAAATGACTATCTCTATCTGATATAAGGATTTTACGGATCCCGAACCTTGCAATGATATTTTCCCTTAAGAACTAGTAGAAGGTGCGACTGTCGGAGGCTCGAGTTGGGATAGCCTCCACCCATCGATTCACATAGTCGACATCAAGCAGAATATACTCAAAACCTTGATTGTTGGGGAATGGGCCCATGAAGTCAATGCCCCATGCGCCCAACACGTCTGAAATCTGAATGTACTTCGGAGGCATTGTGTCTCTCATTCCAATAGTGTTGCCTAATCTCTGACAGTCAGTGTAGTGTTTAACATAGGCTTATGCATCTTTGAATAGAGTTGACCACCAAAGGCTGCATTGTAGAACCTTTGATGTCGTTCTTCTTCCATAGTGGTGTCCTTCTGATTCTTTGGCATGGCAATGCTCGAGGACACTTTGGACTTCCTCCTGAGAAATGCACCTCGTCCATATGCAATCTTCCCCCTCACAAAAGAGATAAGGGTCCCCCATTGATAGAAATGAATATCCGATAAAAAATTATCGACTTTCAGCTTCAAACAATCTTGTGGAGTTCTCTCGGATACAATATAATTCACAATATCTATGAACAAGGGGAGCGAGGTGACTGACAGAATGGATTCATCTAGGAAAGTCTCTGTGATTGGCAATAAATTCAGCTCAGGAGTGTCTGGCTTTGGTAATCTTGATAAATCATCTGCCACCACATTTTTAACTCCTGGTTTGTCACGGATTTCAAGATCGAATTCCTGGAGCAGAAGGATCCATCTGACGAGTCTCGATTTGGCATCCTTCTTGGATTGCAAGTACTTGATGGCAGAATGGTTTGTATACACAACTACTTTGGATCCAAGCAGGCAGGATCTGAATTTCTCCAGGACGAAGAAGACTGCTAGCAGCTCTTTTTCATTGACAGTGTAGTTTTCTGAGCTTCATCTAGAGTTATGCTAGTATAGTGAATTAAAAATGGTAGATTGTATCTTCATTGTCCTAGAACCGCTCTATTGGTGTAATCTGATGCATCAATCATGATCTCAAACGGGAGAGACCAATCTGGAAGTTGAAGGACATGGGCATGGGTGATCAGTTCTTTCAGCTAATTGAATGCATGGAGGACTATGTCATCAACGATAAAATCTACCTCCTTGTACAGAAGATCAGTCAGCGGTTGGGAAATTTTACTGAAATCTTTGATGAATCGTCGGTAGAAACCAGCGTGCCCAAAGAATGATCTGACTTGCTTCAGATTTGTAGGTGGCTTGAGTTTAGAAATGACGTCTACCTTCATAGGGTTTACCTCGATGCCATGTTTTGATATGGCATTACCTAGCACAATACCCTCGGTCGCCATAAAATGTCTCTTCTCCCATGAGAGCACAATATTTACTTCACAACATCTCTTCAAGACTCAATCTAAATAAGATAGGCACTGATCGAAGATGTCTCTGTAGACCAAGACATCGTCCAACAAAACCTCAAGAAAAATTCTAACCATATCACCAAATACGACCAACATGCATAGCAGAAATGACGTTGGAGCATTGCACAACCCAAATGGCATTATGCGGAAGGCATAAGTCCCAAATAGACAAGTGAAGGTCATTTTCTCTTGATATTCAAGAGCGATAACAACTTGATTGTAACTAGAGTAACCATCCAAGAATAGAAATATTCCTTCACGGTCAAACACTCAACGATCTGATCAATGAAGAAGAGAGGGAAATGGTCTTTCTTGGTCTCTAGATTCAGGCATCTGTAGTCCACACAGACGTACCAAGAAGTCGGTACTCTGGTTGCGATCTCCTCTCCTTTATCATTCTTTATCATGGTGATCCCTGACTTCTTCGGCACATTATGCAAGGGGCTCACCCATTTTGAGTCAGAGATGGGATATATGAATCCCGCATCATACTATTCATAATTTCGTTCATCACAATCTCCCATAGATTTGGATTTAACCTACATTGAAACTCTCAGGAAGAATTGTTGTCCTCTTGAGGTATATGTGATGCGAGCATAATGAGGGGTTGATCCCATGGAGATATGAGATTTTCTAGCCTTTGACCTTGTAATTTCTTTCTAGAACCTCGAGCAACCAAGATTCATGTTCCTTTGTCAGCTGTGAACTGATAATCATGGGGAACATGTTTTGTGCACCTGCAATGAAGGCATATTTCATGTTTGCTGGAAGTGGCTTGAGTTCAGATGGGGCATGGTTCATCTCTGTGGTGACTTCAGGCATTGTGCATGGCGATGGTGTCGGATCTTTCAACTGGATGGTGTCCACTATTGGTATTTTGGGCTATGCATTCAATGCTGCATAGAATTCTTCTATCACAGAATTTTGTTCACAAAATTTTTAATGATTTCCTATTGATTTACCAAGGACAGGTTGCCATAGATGTGTTCATCATGCAACTCAGCGAATATCCCATCATCAAGGACATCTAGGAACTCGACTGGGATATCCACTAGTTCATCTTTGGAGAGGAACTTGTGGGTTTCAATATCATCCATAAACAGATTTGTGTCACGGATTTCCGCAAGAAATTCACAGTCTTCTATTCGCTACTCTGCAGCCTCACTCTCGTCTGATGCAAGCTCAAACGGTTACTGCACTTGGATCATCTTAATCGACACCTTGTCGTTGCTCAAGTGGAAGGTGATCTGCCTGATGCCATAGTCCACAACTGCTTCGGTTGTTCAAAGGAACAGTCGTCCAAGGATTATTGGGGTATGAAGCAGAGGGGTTTAGGTGTCCATGTCGAGTAGTATGAAGTTCATAGGGAAATTCATTCCCTGAATGATGATGATGACATCCTCCAAAATGCCTGAGGCCACTTGATGGATGTGTCTGCAAAATGCAGAATCATTCTAGTAGACTTGAGTGGTCCCAACCAAATTCTTTAAGTAGTGAAGTGGGCATCAGGAGGATCCACTATTGAAGAGAGTTCGATCAAACTCATGATCGAACATCTGGCATCTGACTACAAGAGCTCCCATGTCCTTCTTCTTGGTCAGGAGATTGTTGATTGCATTTACTATAGCCGCAGTAAGATATGTTTAACATTTCTTTCACGAGCTTTGTGCGACTGTTTATTTTAGGTACATGCTTCTTTCAGACCTTTCTTGATATTAGGCATGTACTTGATGTCTTTGAGCAAGGGCATTTCACGCACAAATATTTGAATAATCTCAACAACATCAGGATCAGACAAGACACTTTTCAATTTTTCAAATTTTTTGGATTTTCTCAAAGCATATGGAATGGAATATTTACAGAATCAAAAGTAGTAGTAGAAATAGTGTTCTTATTTACATCAAAATCTATGCCCACATCAGGCTGTACAGATGGATGACTGAAATGAGTATGGTCATCCAAGAAAGGCGGGCATCCAAAATCTATAGGCGAGACTCCATCGGCTGGCGCTGGATCAACTGCAGGTGTGATCTCCTCCAAGGCTAGCTGGTTGGTGCTCTGGGTACTGTTGTTGGTGATTTCTTTTTGACATTTTCGATTTTGTAGATTTTTTTGGCTTTTTGTTGATGGTACTTCTCCTTCTTCTTTCTCGTCACTTGACCCGTATGCCAGATCGGCTGATGCAATAGATAATGATTCACCTGACGAAGCTTTATTCTTCCCCTTCATGGTGGCAGTCGGTTGTAAGGTCCTATCGCTCATGAGAGTGACAACATTAGATACAAACAAATCATTCACATCTGACTCTATTAGACTAGACAGAACATCAAGGACTACTTCCTCTTTCTTCCTAAAATTATTCGGGTTGGCCTCCACCTGTGCTAGAATGGAGGTCTTTGCGGTGGTATGGACATCATGTTTCTGGCCCATCTCTGCTAGGCTTTTCACTACCTGAACCAGGCAATCCATGGCGGGGTTCACGGGAGCAGCCTCGGATGGTTCAACATGATGATCACGCTGATACTGGGAATGATGTGGAGGCTACGAAATACTGATTTTGGTAGTAAGGAGAAGGGTGGTTCTATTGGTACTGTTGAGGAGGTTGGTTCTGATAAGGAACAAGTGAGTATTGTTGATTCTGTTGATACTGACATTACTACGGTTGTTGGTACTGATTCTATCTCCAATTACCCTAGTATGGCGGAGACTTTTGGTGGTGCTGAGGGATGATCTGGATAAATCTCCCTCCTTACTAATGAGGGAAATAATGATTGCCTGATTGCTGGTCCTTTGGGGTCTGCCAAGATGAGCCGGTTGTGCATCATTGGCCCATACGCTATTCACCTCTTGAATGAGAGGTGGAGGAGGGAAACATGTATACTGAATGGTTTGGGGCTCAGGCTGGTAGACAACTAGATGTTGTTATGGCAATTGTGGAGATGTCAATTCTGGTTGTGGTTGACTCGGTTGAGGAGAGAATGACAATGCTTGTTCCTTCGATCTCAGCGGGAGTGGTAGCCGATGCAGATGCCGAATTGCAGGAGATAATCATATTGACATCCAGATCCAGCTGCTTAGTGATCTAGTCCAGTTTATCTAGATGTTGTGTCCTCTGTTTGATCATGGATAGTTTCTCGAGGTCCTATGATCGTTTCTCTATGATATCGGCCTTGGACATGTGGCTCCCTATGATGCTCAGGTTGGAGCTCTCGTCCATGTCCATCTCATGGGAAGATGCCATATGCACTGGCTTTTGGAGATTGTGGGGCTGGTGCTAATACGTACGGGACGATGAGAAGGTTGTCTCTCCTTCAACCATATCCTCGAAGATATGCCAGACAACATCCTCATCTTTGTTGAATACGAGCCTCCACAAGCGGCATCTACAAAATTCTAACTTTCAACTTTCAGTCCTCCAAAGAAATGTTGGACAAAGCTGGTCCTTGGAATGTCATGATGGGGACATTTTTCTTGTAACTCTGTAAGCTCTCCCAAGCCTCATGAATTGACTCGTGGGTGGCTTGGGTGAAGTTGGCTATGCGGGTACGCATCTGGTTAAGTCATCCAAGAGGATAATATTTGTGCAATAAGTTATACTTAAGATCTTCCCATGTTGTGATGACCTTCCCCAAGTAGTTGACCCAATGAAGTACTTTGTCATGTAGACTGAATGGGAATGCCATCATCTTGACTACTCCCAACGGCATGTTAGGTTAGTGAGTTGTACCACAAATGTGTCTGAATTTGGTGTAGGTGGATATAAGGTTCTTCATTTGCATTTCCATTGAAGCTGGGTAGGAAAGCCAAGAATTGAGGCTTCAACTTGAAATGTGCATGGATCATTGAGATTTGGATCCACTCAGTGACTTGTCCAGCTCCAGGGTTGTAGGTCTCTTTGAGAGTCAGCTTGGGTTGCTCTCCTCTGAGCTCATCTACTGAGCCTATACAACCTCCACCTGCTCTCTCTCTCTTCTTCTTCTTCTCCTCCTCCTCCTAGGTTTTCTCTTCCTCTCCTCATATCATTGAACATGTCCCAGAAAGCAACCTATGCTAAAGCATGGTCAGTGAGCTGCTGCTGGATTGCATGAATAAAGTTAAGAATCTGGGCATTCACGACATTCTGATGGGATTGCTGACTCTGATTTGGCTGCGATGGGTGTTGTGGTCCTTTCCCTTTTCCTCCGGGAGCCCTTTCTTTTTATGAATCCATGCCTGATACAACACAATCTCTGGCTCCAGATCGGGCTCGTAATCTGTGCATGGAATGATGCCCCAATCTGTCTGTATTGAAGCATCAATTTTAATGAATTGGTCTGTGTTAAGGTCAACACAGAACATCATTAATGATGGCAAGGTATAAGGTGTGAAATCAATAGCCACACAAAATGGGAAGAGTTTGGGACACTGATAAGCCTCCCGCACCCTTAGTTAATTCAGGCAGATTAATGTCCAAATTAATGTTAATAATTCGTTGCAGTCGGATACGAGATGTTGATCAAAAACCACTTATCGAACAATTTGAAGTTAATTTTAAGTGGCAATAATTTTTTTTACTTGGTGTAAGTCCAAGGTCGATCTCAGGGAGGCAACTGTCTCCTTAGGTGAATTACAACAATTTTTCAAGTGTAGATGTTCGAGGATCAATTTTTTTGGTCTTTTTAATTTTTATGCAGACATATGTAGACAAGGCGAGCCAATTTTACGTTTAATTTAATTGATGTATCAAATCAAGTCCAAAAATCATGAAAATTGGCCAGATGATTATTTATGATGAAAATGACCTACACTAATTTTTTTTGGAATTTTTCGACTCAAAATAAATTTTCTATGAATTAAATAAACAGACAGAGTGATTTTCAGTATTTAATTTTTAATAAATATCAAATCACAATTTTTCAAGAACTAAAATTATCCTAGGTGGCTCTAGTGATAAGGGTCCTAGGAAAATTAACAGGACTTAATTTTACTGTGAAATGAATTAACTAAAATTAATTTAAGAAAATCACTAAACTATTTATTTAGGCCTCGATATGCATGCAAATGCTATGAAATTTTTATGGTGCGTTAAAAATGATGTCCTTAAGCTACTGTGAATTTTTGATAATTTTTGAAGGCACAGATAATTAATTAAAAATCAAGAGGCATCACTGGGCAAAATATGTCAACAATGCACCAATTAATTCATTAATAATTCAAACAAGCCTACAAAAATTCGACACGCGTGCTCATAGACAGAGGACAAAATTTCCAACAACATGCAATTTTTAGAATCTCAAAATAATGAAAAATGCACTCTAGGGACACGTGCAAACACAGGGGTGTAAATGCAATACTGGAAATTAAAACTTCAATAAATAAATATGCTGACAGGGACTAGAATGCAATTACCGATAATATGGTGGACTCGTATGCAATTTCTCCAAGGGACACGTGCTCCTCACGTGGGGTCTGCTTCACAGGGACCTCTTTGTAATTTTGGAAAGATTCAGGGGTGTCTGTGCAATTGACCCAGGCCGAACGTGCTCCACACGTGAGCGACCTAGGTTCGGAGGGCGTCGGTGGCTCGGAGCGAGGCTCGGGTCCTCTGGAGGTTCGGACTACGGCTCGGTGCAGCCTCGGGTCGCCCGAGCCTAGGCTTGGAGGCCGAGGCTCGGACTCGTCGACGTGGCGGCCTGAAGGGTCGTCGGCTCCCGAGTACCTCGGAAGATGCGGGGGCGTACGACGAAGCTTCCGGTGGCCTCAGGAGCTGTGACGAGGGACTGAGGCGTGATGGCGATGAAGCTCGAAGGGAGCTCCGGTGAAGCTCCGGCCAATGAAGAAATGAGGACCTGCAAGGGGTTAGGTGTATAGCCGAGGCGTGCAAGTGTTCGTGGGGAAGTGTGGCGTGATCGGCGAGGCCTGACGTGGAGTGTGGTTTTCCGGCAAGCAAGCTCCGGCCAAACGGCGGAGCTGTTCGTCGGAGTAGCGTGAAACGCGTCGATGAAGTGTGAAAATGGGTCAGCGAGGACGGGAGCTTCGACGCGAAGCTCGTCGAGGTGATTTGGAGGCGCGAGGGTGGCCAATGGAGATGAATAAAATCGGAGAAAAAGCAAGAAAATAAAGAAGAAGATCGAAGGACGAATGGAGGGGGTTACCTGGGGAATGGGGCTCAGATTTGAGCTCCAGGTCTTCGCTCAAGGGATCGGTAGGGTCCCGAGCTCGGGCAGCTGCTCGAGGGAGGCTGCAGCACGGCGGTGGCGGCCGTGGATCTCGCCGGAGTTGGATCCCTGTCTTCGCTCGACAACTCACCAAATTGCTGTCACCAATGGGTAGCTTGGAGCTTGAGGGACCTCTCTGGAGTGGCGGATGGGGGTGAACGGCGCCGGTGGTGGCGTATTTATAAGGCGAAGGAGGTGGGTTGGCTGGTGGATTGGCAAGGTTGGTGGTCGTCGTGGGGCGAGTATGGTGGAGGTGGTGGAGCTTGAGGGAGCTGGCGAGGGAGAGGGATGAGTGGGTGACGTCGTGGGGGGGTCAGCGGCCGGAGGAGATGGCTGACGTGTGTCCAAAAAAGGAAAGGGGGCGCCCCTCCCGCAAGGCAAGGGACGTGGGGGAGAGGGGCGCCTGGAGGTAGGAGACGAGGTCTCCACCGTTGGATCTTGAGATCCAACGGTGGGGATCAAGGGGGATTTGGTCGGGTAGGATTAGATCTGGGGTGCGTAGATGATGGGTTATGATGGCGCCACGTGGCGCGTTGTGGCGACACGCGAGCGAGCGGTTTAGATGAGAGGGTGGAGTTGATCAGAAGGTCGAGATTCGCTGGCAGAGGGGCGGCTGGGATGGAGAGATCGGAGGTCTGATCAGGCGGCGCAGATGCGGCCACGTGGAAGGTTCTGGTGAAGGCGCGGATGAGCGGCGTAGATCACAGCTAGGGAAGATCTGATGGTCCAGGCGAGGGGCGGCGTGGGCAGCGCTGGGCCGTTGGATCTAGAGCGAGATCCAACGGCTGAAGGCGCGGGCGGATGAGGCGATGGGAGGCAGGCCGCGTGGCGCAACCAGAGGGCGCCACGTGGCCTGCTGTGAGTGGCTGGAGTAGAAGACACGTGTAGAGAGAAGAAGGAGCCGAATTTGGAAAAACTCAAAACATGAAAGTTGTAGATCTCGATGAGATCTACAAGTTTCATGTTGACCAAAGATGGAGATGAGGTCAAATATGATACATAAATACAAGGATACATAAATATACATGTGTAGTATACAAAGTGACCCAAAAACCCAAGTTTCTCATATGAGCTCCAAATTCAATGAAATTAGTCTCATTTTGAAGGTCTTTTAATATGTAGTATTCTAAGAGTGAGTAGACCTAATTCGGGGTTTGTATGAGGGCTTTATGTGTGTTTTAATGTACAAGGGTTCTCAGGCTATTTTGGCTATTTTACAAGGGTGATTTTTGGCATTCTTCCCTATATTATTAAGAAATATATATTATAGAGAAGAAGTTATTTTGGTGAAGAAGTATTTTACAAGGGATTTTTGGCTTCTTATTTAGATGCAAATGAGCTCCTAAACTACATGAGTTATGAATACATGCATGAATGCTATTTATGCAATATAAGGGGAAATATGCCTCTATTTTCTCGGGAACAAGGCTCTATTTTTGACTTTTGAAGTGATGAATCCTAGATTCATCAACCCCCTATACTTAAACCTTGCTCGTCCCCGAGCAACTAAATGAAATGCAAGAGTGAAATGATTTTGGGTTCCAAACCAAGGTCATGAACAAAAGTTGAAAAATGGAGCCTGACTTGACCTTTGGATTAATTGTGTGGCAGAGCCTTATTGGGACCTGGACTTAAGACTTAACAGACTTCAAGTTCCACAAGTCTTCTATTCAAGACGCCTCAATAGTCAGGTCAGAAAAAATCCTCAAACGCAAATTTCTGATGACTATGATTCTTACTTGTACTGTGTAAGTGATTTGTAACTCTCCACATCAGAAATGGCTCGGAACCAGCCTCCTCTAACAAGGTAACTCAATAACCCGGTCTAGTAACTCTTTCCTCGAGGGGCGGGGTATTCCCTTCTAAGTTCAAGTGCGACCAACTCAAGAGGAGGGGGTAGAGAAAAGAATGGATGGTAGCCAGTGTAGCTACCTATCCCGGGATGCCTGACCAGTGTAGCCAAGTCATCCAGCTGCATTTCTTTACTAGTTTACATACTCCGACAGGTATTATTTTTTTCTTGGACCTGTCTGATTTTTTTGGAGTTCTTTCTTGCAATATTTTTTTTTCACAAAAGAGCAACATGTACATCAGGAGTTTTTCCCCTTGAGTCAGTAGACTATCCCTCTTTTGAAGCATTATTGCAACCCACAGCATCCTGTCCTTAGATGTCAACACCACCAGACTAGGTTGAGATGCACTACCCTCCCTAGAGGAGGACGGATGTTTCCACCCGTGTGCTACTCCAAGCTAAAGGATTCTACCTCCTCACCACCTCATCAATGAAGAGCTACGTGCATAGTGCTTGTCCAAGTTAGGTCATTATCTAAAAGAATCATGCGTGTGCACGAGATATTCTACTTAGACTAATCAAGATGGCATGTGAACATAGACTTGCGGACTCAAAGAATTAAGTCACTTGACCTGAGAAATCTTAACTCCAGTTCCTATGAGGTTCCTCTGAAATTAGGTGGATTAAGGTCAAATCAAGTCCATCCTCAATATCTACTCATAACTTGGTTCAGAACCCACTAGCTTTTCACTTTGCATATGCAAAGATATGTAGATGAGATGAGATGTCATGCTATGAAAATGCAAGACTCTTTTTATTTTTCTATGCAGAGATGATATGCAAGAGTAAATAAGAAGCCTATTTTTATATTTTTCATCATATTTTTTTTAATTTTTACCCACCCGTTAGTATTGTAGAATATACAAAAATACGCGCAAGTACGAGCTATGGGTAAAGTATATACGTAATATATACACGCCCCCCTATACTTAGCGTGTGCTATGTCCTCAGAGCACGAAGAGCGAGGAAAAAGACATAGCTCGTGCTAAGCGCAGGAGAGCCAAAAGGAACAGAAAAATATAGAAGTCGTCTCGCCCCCCTATACTTAGGCTATGACAGCCTAAGTGTAGACGAAGATCAGGAATGGGGCGGACGAGGGAAATATGAGAAATGATTGAGTATACAATGCGGGCATCGGTCCCCCCTATACTTAGGCTCTAGTCAGCCTAAGTATAGGATAGGAGTGAGTATGAGGATCGATGTGATCTGGAGGATGTACAATGAATAGATGCGGGTCACTCTCCCCCTATACTTAGGATCTGGTTATCCTAAGTATAGTCATGAGATGATATGGAAGCAGGGTGAGTGATTCGAATCACTCGGGAGGGAGGGAGAGAATTTATGTACAAGAAAGAGTTAGAATATACAAGGATTAAGAAGGTTTGTGACGAACCTTCTTGCGGACGCGAGGAGGTGGATAATATACATATGTGTCGCTATCGGAATCGTCCTCAGATGAATAATAGTGAGGTGTAGGGATCGTCCAACGATGGTCGACACATGGCTGCTTGCTTAGATAAGGCTTAAGAACAGCCGAACTGAGCTCACTCATATAAATCACCTTATCCGGACCAGATGAGGATTCCTCTGAAGCTTCCTTCTCCGGAGTGGTGAAGGAGACTTTCTTAGTCGATTTTCTATAACCTGAATCATTGAGAGGGAGATGAGAGCGACGCGCCTTGAGAGGTTCGGGGGAACACCTCGAGGAATCAATTCTCAACTTCCTCTCACTAGATAACCGACTAGAAGAGGGAGCAACCGTGCTTTTATGTGGAGTCAACTTTGTCTGGGTTGTTTCCTTAGAAGGTCCGAGTCGTGGTGTGGTGCTGACTATGGGTTCCTCATCAGACGAGTCACCATAAAGATTGTAATATTCCTGAAGGGTCAGCACGCGTCTCGGGAAGGAGCTAGTGGTCTTAGTTGGCTTGGCATTATTGGGCTCTTGTGTCGGATCATTGAAATGATCAAGGCAATCCTCAAATATCGTGTCCGACTCAATGATAGCTTCTGGTCGTGAGTCCTCCTTAGAAGCTGTCATGGTGGTGGTGCAAGCAGTTAATGAAGTGGAGGCGTGGGGAGTCTCTGATCCAACGGTCGTCCGGACAATCAGTTTCTCAGGTGTAGCAGAGAGGTGGGACTCATCTACCTCTCGATGGTCATGACTGTCAGCGGATCTGCGGGTCACCTTAGAGTAAAGTTTATCAAAGAATGGATGAGGTCGAATCGCTCCCAATGCTGAAAAATCGATTTCCTGAGTCTCGCAATCTATAATCGCCTTAGCCAAGGCTAAGAACGGCTTCCCGAGAATAATCGGAGACTGGGAAAACTCTCCTTGGTGCTCGATATCAATGATCGTGAAGTCCACCTGGAGTAGAGCACCTTGGAAAGTAACGATGACTGAAATATTTCCTCTCGACCGTTTGATGGATCGGTCAGCAAGCTGAACGATCTCTCTCGACTTCTTAAGTGGCCTGAGTTTGAGCTTGTCAAACACAGAGGTCGGGAGGATATTTATCGGTGAGTCATCATCGATCCTTTCATGGGTAAAGATGGTGTCTTTGATTTCACATTCAACTCGGGGCAACCGCTTCACTCTACGGCTCTTGGTCTTTCTCCCCATCACCAAGGAGGTGGCCATAGACACTATGTGTCTTTCAGTCCTTGTTCTCTTATTACCCGACCTCTTGGGCATCAATTTACTTCTCACAAATCGTTTGAGGTCGGGAAAGTGATCTATGGCCTTTATTAAGGGAAGTTTGAAAATCAGTTCTTCATCGAGTGCTTCCCTTAGGGCAGGATCCAAATTTTTTAGATCATTTTCATTTTCAATTTTTATGTGGTTTTTTGGTTTTTCAATTTTTTTGGTATTTTGGATAGATGAATGATCAGACTCTGGATTGGAGGGCAAGTGGTTAGTAGAAGAGGGAGATAGAATGGACTCCAGCTGTACAGACGGTGTGGGTTCCCTAATGTTTGCTTGGCTTTCAACCTCAAAATTACTCATATCCTTTTCCACTTTCATTCTCAAGCTGGTAGAAATTGAGTTCAATATTTCCATGACATTTCTCAACTCATTACCGAATGATTTACTTTTCTCAATAAGTCTAGAAATGTCATCCTCCACAAAATTCCCATGACAATTTATGGGAGAGTTCTGCTCAATTGGAGGAGACTGCTGAGATGTTGAGGTCTCATACTCAACATACCTATACTCTGGCATGTATTCCTGGGTCGAGTATGGATCATCCGAATGGCAGATATTGGTCAGAGCCTCATATGATGGAGTCAATGAACGAGGGACTAGTAAGTCTAGCTCATTAGTCCACTCCTGTGAATGTATAGGCTCTCCGAATGAAGGCTGGTTAATGGAGGCTTGATCACTAAAGTCAATCAAGTCTGGAAAATCATGATATTCAGGCCCCTCAATTCGGGTTGTTTGATCGATCAAATGATGCCCTAAGGTCAAGTCGGGAGTTGTATATGTAAATTGTTGTATGGTCCCTACTTGAGGTGAGAATGAAGTAAACGGGGGCATATAATTCTGCCAATCATCTGTCTCAGGCGTGTCCTGCTCTTCATTTGATTCTTTAATTCCTGCAAGCTCTCGAGAATAAGGACAGTCAGCCCAAGATGGAAGTGGATCCGGAATGTCAGAATATGGAGTAGGTGAGAAATGCGAAGAAGTGGAGAAGTCAGTCGGAGTTCTGACTTCATGATCGGGTTGAGGAGGAGCCGACCACGGGTAAGGATCTCCCGTGGATGGCGGAGGAGAAAGCGAAGATGAACGGTATATGGTCGAGGAGGAGTGACCAGAGGTCACGGGGTATGGGGACCAATATCTCGACATCTTGAGGAGGAAATGATGAATGCAAGAAGATTGAGGTAGAAAATGTGCAATTACACAGGATAACACACACGACAGGCACAAAGACAAACGCAAGAGCAAAACCCCGAGTTCACACTCAACACAGTGAAGGACCCGAAATCGAGTCCAATTAATCTTGTAAATTTTAAGTGTGGTTTTCAAGCAAGATAGCAACGATTACGCGGCCTAAAGGGAAGTCGGCTCAGAGCCGGATGTGTCTTCCATGTTTAACCTGTCTCCTAAGATACCGCCGCTCCTTCCTTTCTTCGCTCCTATCCCAAGTCGATGGATTCAATGACCACACCCCTATCTACCTGTAAGCAGGCGGAGGCTGACAAGGCCGGAACTTCACCCCGGGGGGTTACTGGCAGCTTGTCGCGAAGTACCGCAATTTCGCCCCTATCTACCTGAGACAGGCGGAGGCTACTTGGTACTAGTCAAAGAATCTGAAATTATCCGGCTTGTGATATTTGCTAGGATCAGTTAGAACGTGATATGGAAGACAGGGATTTGGGCTCTACCTTAGGGTGTTCACACACACTCAGGTACCCTCACTCAGCCTGAAAACAAGGTCGGGGTTACTCTCCCGCAAACAAGGGTTATTTTTAGTTAATTTTTTTGGTCCAATTCAATTAGCAGCCTCGATTTTAGAGATTAGTTATCACTTATATTAATCCACACAAGCAATCACGTCTACCGTCCAGTCCCAATTCCTTTATCCTAGGTTATAAAACCGAGAGAGAGAATCGGAAAAAGCCGATGCGATCGAGAAAATGATGATGAATGCTTGAGTAAGAAGACTTACAGTGCCTCCAGCTCTCTACAATGCAGGATGCAATACGGAATTGAAATTTTACACTATATGCAAATGCAAACGAGAAAAGCCGCTCCTAGACAGGCAGTTCTATTAGCGAGTGAAGTACAGGTTGATTTGACTAAATCTGCGGCCTAGGTGCGTCTTTTAAGTGTATTGTGTGGTCTTAATAATTTACGAGCACAAGCAAATCCTAGAGTGGCTCGAGGAGCCGCTAGTGCAAGCCTAATCTAAAATTCAATCCATACAGCACACGGGGACACGGTTCCACTATCTTTACAGACGCGAGAACCCAAACGGGAACCACTGTAAACGCAGACAATTTTTACAAGTAACAAAAAATTGAAAAATCCTTCTGGCGTCTCAACAGACGACTTGATCCACGAACCGTCGGCCTCCGATGCACTTCGAGATGCGTCGACTTCAAGAAAGCCGCTCCAAGTCCACCGGGCCCTCGCACAAAAAGATATAAAAATGTTAGAGAGATAAAAAATTAATAAAAAAATTGAAGAAGAAAAATGGAATAATTACAAGATGGTTCGGGGATCAGACTACCCGAGTGAATGGAAAATGCAAATCTAAATTTCTAAAGTGATCCTAAGCCGTTTGCCTCCCCGGCAACGGCGCCATTTTGATAACGCTCCCGCACCCTTAGTTAATTCAGGCAGATTAATGTCCAAATTAATGTTAATAATTCGTTGCAGTCGGATACGAGATGTCGATCAAAAACCACTTATCGAACAATTTGAAGTTAATTTTAAGTGGCAATAATTTTTTTTACTTGGTGTAAGTCCAAGGTCGATCTCAGGGAGGCAACTGTCTCCTTAGGTGAATTACAGCAATTTTTCAAGTGTTGATGTTCGAGGATCAATTTTTTTGGTCTTTTTAATTTTTATGCAGACATATGCAGACAAGGCGAGCCAATTTTACGTTTAATTTAATTGATGTATCAAATCAAGTCCAAAAATCATGAAAATTGGCCAGATGATTATTTATGATGAAAATGACCTACACTAATTTTTTTGGAATTTTTCGACTCAAAATAAATTTTCTATGAATTAAATAAATAGACAGAGTGATTTTCAGTATTTAATTTTTAATAAATATCAAATCACAATTTTTTCAAGAACTAAAATTATCCTAGGTGGCTCTAGTGATAAGGGTCCTAGGAAAATTAACAGGACTTAATTTTACTGTGAAATGAATTAACTAAAATTAATTTAAGAAAATCACTAAACTATTTATTTAGGCCTCGATATGCGTGCAAATGCTATGAAATTTTTATGGTGCGTTAAAAATGATGTCCTTAAGCTACTGTGAATTTTTGATAATTTTTGAAGGCACAGATAATTAATTAAAAATCAAGAGGCATCACTGGGCAAAATATGTCAACAATGCACCAATTAATTCATTAATAATTCAAACAAGCCTACAAAAATTCGACACGCGTGCTCATAGACAGAGGACAAAATTTCCAACAACATGCAATTTTTAGAATCTCAAAATAATGAAAAATGCACTCTAGGGACACGTGCAAACACAGGGGTGTAAATGCAATACTGGAAATTAAAACTTCAATAAATAAATATGCTGACAGGGACTAGAATGCAATTACCGATAATATGGTGGACTCGTATGCAATTTCTCCAAGGGACACGTGCTCCTCACGTGGGGTCTGCTTCACAGGGACCTTTTTGTAATTTTGGAAAGCTTCAGGGGCGTCTGTGCAATTGACCCAGGCCGCACGTGCTCCTCACGTGAGCGACCTAGGTTCGGAGGGCGTCGGTGGCTCGGAGCGAGGCTCGGGTCCTCTGGAGGTTCGGACTACGGCTCGGTGCAGCCTCGGGTCGCCCGAGCCTAGGCTTGGAGGCCGAGGCTCGGACTCGTCGACGTGGCGGCCTGAAGGCCCTCGGATCAAAATGGATCCAAGGGTTGTCGATGAAGACGCGTGGCAACTGTAGAGCCGTCACATCTGAGGCGCGATTAACGGTCGAGGACGGGCGCGGTGATGGAACACGTGGCGGGACGAGGACCGTTCGATCGATTGATCGAACGGTTGCTGCTGCTTCGTCTCGAACGGTCCTCCGCCACCTGCGGAGGAGAAGGCGGAGCTCCGGTGAGGCTGGCCTTGCTCCGCCTCGGTCGCTAGGCGTCGATGAAGAGAGTCGTCGGCTCCCGAGTACCTCGGAAGATGCGGGGGCGTACGGCGAAGCTTCCGGTGGCCTCAGGAGCTGTGACGAGGGACTGAGGCGTGATGGCGATGAAGCTCGAAGGGAGCTCCGGTGAAGCTCCGGCCAATGAAGAAATGAGGACCTGCAAGGGGTTAGGTGTATAGCCGAGGCGTGCAAGTGTTCGTGGGGAAGTGTGGCGTGATCGGCGAGGCCTGACGTGGAGTGTGGTTGTCCGGCAAGCAAGCTCCGGCCAAACGGTGGAGCTGTTCGTCGGAGTAGCGTGAAACGCGTCGATGAAGTGTGAAAATGGGTCAGCGAGGACGGGAGCTTCGACGCGAAGCTCGTCGAGGTGATTTGGAGGCGCGAGGGTGGCCAATGGCGATGAATAAAATCGGAGAAAAAGCAAGAAAATAAAGAAGAAGATCAGAGGACGAATGGAGGGGGTTACCTGGGGAATGGGGCTCAGATTTGAGCTCCAGGTCTTCGCTCAAGGGATCGGTAGGGTCCCGAGCTCGGGCAGCTGCTCGAGGGAGGTTGCAGCACGGCGGTGGCGGCCGTGGATCTCGCCGGAGTTGGATCCCTGTCTTCGCTCGACAACTCACCAAATTGCTGTCACCAATGGGTAGCTTGGAGCTTGAGGGACCTCTCTGGAGTGGCGGATGGGGGTGAACGGCACCGGTGGTGGCGTATTTATAAGGCGAAGGAGGTGGGTTGGCTGGTGGATTGGCAAGGTTGGTGGTCGTCGTGGGGCGAGTATGGTGGAGGTGGTGGAGCTTGAGGGAGCTGGCGAGGGAGAGGGATGAGTGGGTGACGTCGTGGGGGGGTCAGCGGCCGGAGGAGATGGCTGACGTGTGTCCAAAAAAGGAAAGGGGGCGCCCCTCCCGCAAGGCAAGGGACGTGGGGGAGAGGGGCGCCTGGAGGTAGGAGACGAGGTCTCCACCGTTGGATCTTGAGATCCAACGGTGGGGATCAAGGGGGATTTGGTCGGGTAGGATTAGATCTGGGGTGCGTAGATGATGGGTTATGATGGCGCCACGTGGCGCGTTGTGGTGACACGCGAGCGAGCGGTTTAGATGAGAGGGTGGAGTTGATCAGAAGGTCGAGATTCGCTGGCAGAGGGGCGGCTGGGATGGAGAGATCGGAGGTCTGATCAGGCGGCGCAGATGCGGCCACGTGGAAGGTTCTGGTGAAGGCGCGGATGAGCAGCGTAGATCACAGCTAGGGAAGATCTGATGGTCCAGGCGAGGGGCGGCGTGGGCAGCGCTGGGCTGTTGGATCAAGAGCGAGATCCAACGGCTGAAGGCACGGGCGGATGAGGCGATGGGAGGCGGGCCGCGTGGCGCAACCAGAGGGCGCCACGTGGCCTGCTGTGAGTGGCTGGAGTAGAAGACACGTGTAGAGAGAAGAAGGAGTCGAATTTGGAAAAACTCAAAACATGAAAGTTGTAGATCTCGATGAGATCTACAAGTTTCATGTTGACCAAAGACGGAGATGAGGTCAAATATGATACATAAATACAAGGATACATAAATATACATGTGTAGTATACAAAGTGACCCAAAAACCCAAGTTTCTCATATGAGCTCCAAATTCAATGAAATTAGTCTCATTTTGAAGGTCTTTTAATATGTAGTATTCTAAGAGTGAGTAGACCTAATTCGGGGTTTGTATGAGGGCTTTATGTGTGTTTTAATGTACAAGGGTTCTCAGGCTATTTTGGCTATTTTACATGGGTGATTTTTGTCATTCTTCCCTATATTATTAAGAAATATATATATATTATAGAGAAGAAGTTATTTTGGTGAAGAAGTATTTTACAAGGGATTTTTGGCTTCTTATTTAGATGCAAATGAGCTCCTAAACTACATGAGTTATGAATACATGCATGAATGCTATTTATGCAATATAAGGGGAAATATGCCTCTATTTTCTCGGGAACAAGGCTCTATTTTTGACTTTTGAAGTGATGAATCACAGATTCATCAGACACGAGTGATCTCGGATTATAAGAGAAGATTGGGAGTCTGGTGATCGGTTTGCGGAGTCCGAACCGGGTTCTCGAGAATCGCCCCGAATTATTGGAGAAGGCATGTGCATGGAATCGATGTTGGTATTGGCGGAGTCCCGACTAAGCCATCCATGTGTCACCATCTCGAAGGTGTAGATGAGATCAAGAATGGAAGAATGATACATAGGTCAAACAAGGAATAAAGGGAGTGCAAAATAGTAGAAGGCTCGAATTGAGAGGGGTCAAATGAGGAATAAAACATATGAAAGTGAAAAGGGGCACAAAATGTACGGGGCTGATCTTTGAACTTAACTAAATCAAATAATCACCAAACAATTGTGGGTTCACCAACTCAATATAGATGAAGCCGTAAAAGTTCAGCTATTTTATCTTTTCAATGTTTTTTGTTTTGCATGCAAGATCTTATAACGAGACCTTATGAACGCTAACCCTATAGGAGTGTGTGTATTTTCGGGCAAGTGCCTTGTACTTCTTCCACCTCCTTTGTAACCTATGATCTGCTCACTAAAAGGTCTTTGATCTCGTGCCTGGGGGGCTACTCATCCAAAGAATAAGAAAGGAAGCCAATAGGTGAAACCAATACTCTGGACCTCGCTCGCAACAGACACACCATGAGCGTACAAGGACCTACTCAGACACAAACCATTGAGACAAACATACCCGTGAAGGTGTGGCCTATGCTCAGTACTTCAGACGAAGTCGTATGCTCCACACAAGGTGGTAACATCGTGCTCGACAAGGCTCTACTTAGTCCCAATAGAAACATCAATACTTCACCATCCCAGGTGATAATCAAGGCGCCAAAAATATGTATTTGGGCTCTATTCCTTATGGATCATGATTCGCTCAGTCTGGAATGTACCTGAAAACAATGAGAGCTTTATGAACTCAAAACAATGATGTCTTGATGTCCATTACGATTTTTATTAAGGTCAAAGTTTATTAGCTTAACCTTTTTTAATTTTAGGGTTTTCAATTTTTTGAGTACATTTCAGAGCAAATCGTCTAATGATTTTTTTGTTTTTTCCTCTATGTCCTAAGTGATATAAATACATGGGAGAAAGCGAAAAAGATGTGCAAGTCGAGACTAAGGTGGAAATCTCACATTAGTTTCTAATGATGCATGCAAAGTTAGAATTACTTACAGTGCTTCCCAGCTCTCTCCATGCAAGATGCAAGGCGGAATTGAAATATTTACACTATATGGCCATATGCAAAAATGAGAAAGCATCCTAAATAGTAGCTACTATTATTGAGAAGAACCAAATGCTAACTACTCAAAAATGGATCCTAAGTGTCCTGCTTGGAGACCTCTCGATGCCCGCCACAATAGGTTTTGCAAGCACTGTATGAGGCCTCTCTCGGCTCGTGGTTCCAAGTTCAAGTAATTAGCAATTAATTGTTTAACTAAGTCCAACGTGTATTATTGTAGCTACATGCAATATAATTAGGGCTTTGGACATAGTTACCGAGTCAAACAACATAGTGTCTAAGGACTCACTCACATTAAATATAAGAACAAAGGCGGAAAGCTCAAATCACGAGAAACAAAAAAATAAAGCCAAAGAAAACACGAAAAACCATGACGAGACCCCCAGGTGAAACATACACCCAAGAACTGGATCTCACTAAGTGTGGCAGTGTCCAAATTATTACAATTAATTATGCAAAAAATCTCTCTCACAAAAAATAAAAATGTTAAGCTACTGTTCTTCTCCTCTTTCCCGCTCTCTCCTGGTCGGCACACAAGTAGAAGGTTGACCTCCACTCGTCTTGGGTGTGACCACCCCCTTCGAGATAGTTGTCGCCAAGCGGTCCCTCACAAGAAATAATAATAAGAAAACAATGGATTAGAACAACCAAATAATCATCAAAATAAAGTAAGCAGAAAATAAAGGAAAAATAATGTGCAACTATGTACAAAATATGCTACGATCCATTGCTCCCCGATAATGGCGCCATTTGTTTAAACCAAAGATAGTCCCAAGAGTGGTCTTGTGGTCCACACAAGGCAGGACCAACAGTTGTTGTGTCAACCTCTCTTGAAGGTCAACTCACTAAAACAACAACCAACCCACACAATAATAATCAAACAATGAATAAGTAGGTTTGAATCAAAATTTATTATACCTAATGATGAATGTGTATAGTGGACAAGCAGGTAGGGGTCGAAGATAGGGAACTCACGTGTAGCATGGGTATATTATTTATGAATAAATATAAATAAATAAAATAGGTATAGATGTATATAGGTATGCACACAAAGTTTTAATTAAAATTTTTAATCTTTTAATATATATATTACTTTTTAAAAATAATTTTAAAATTATTTATAATAACAATGAATATTATAGCTTATATAATATATATTTATAGATTTATAATACAATATATGGTAATATAAATATAAATATAGGTAAATTTATTCAAAGATAACAATATACAACATTTTTATGTTTTTTTATAATTTTCTACTATTTTTTTGATTTTTCAAGTACTTTTTTTTAATTTTTAGGTATTTTTAAAGTCCAAAATATCTCAAAATAAGGATAAAATAAATTGGTCGAATTGATTTGGGATTTGAAAAAGTAAAAAGCCTCAAAAATTTTCCAAATCAATTTTAATATATATAAATAAAAATATAGAACATAAAGAAATATTTTGGGGTTTTAGGTGATTTTTTATTTTTTTAAAGGATTTTGGAGCTTTTTAATTTTTTATCATTTTCTTTTTTTATTTTTAGGAATTTTTGATTTGGGGATACTAATTAATATAATAAACACATATTAATTTTTTTGAAAAATTTTGAATACGTTTTTATATTTTTTTAGATTTTAAACAAACATATACAAAAATACTTGAACTAGTAGGATTATATTTGCAATTAAAATAAAGGTCAGGGGGCACAATGCAAATAACCCAAAATTTTATAACTAATATTAACAATTTCAATATTTAAACATTATTATAAGAACTCGTGAGGGTTTACATGCAAATATTACAAAATAAAACGTGCCGATGCACATGACTGGCATGGACTATATTGTAATATTTGAAAACTTCAAGGGAGTGCATGCAAATTATCCAGTCCTTTTTAAAAAGCATATAATATTTACAGGGATATTTAGAAATTACAAAATAGCAGAGAGGGTTCTTTGATATTTACCCCTTAAGTGGTCAGATTATGTCACCCCCTGCTTGACACGTGGTAGATCTGATGGTTGTTATGATGAAACGCTTCAACTGGAACAGATGGTGTCGATTAGATCTGGGCTGCTAGGAGGATCCAACAGTTCCTGGGTGCTCACAAAGAACACCCAAGAGCAGGGAGTCGGAGCTCCTTTGATCGAGAAATCCCTGTGACTCCGACCCTAATTATGTGTGTCGACGGCAACCACACATCACTTAGAGTGCTCCGCTGCTGCAGATAGGCTCCAATAAGTTGGAGGTGCGACAATGGTAAATATGGAGGGTGTCTTATTCAAGCATGACATGGAGGTGTTCCAGCTGATCACACTTGCTCCAAACAGCTCCTCAAAGCCTATATCCTGCACAAAAAAGATCGACCCACTTGAGGTAGACTCCCTCGACATACTGATGAAGCTAAATGTTGCGGGATGAGCGGATATGGTAAAGCTCTAGTGAAGTGTGGGCGGATGGAACTTCGATTCTCCAAATCCCTAAGGATCTGGGTTGGCAGGTGTAGTAAATCGTGGCAATTGTGAAGGGAAATGAACTAGATGTGAGATGGGCTGCGGATCTGTCGATGAGTGGCGAATTTGAGCCTGGATCCCAAGCTCCAGGACAATTACGGATACCTAATTACACCTATTTTACTTAAGTTAAGTGGAAATCCTATGTAGGTATTGAATCTACAGGCTATGATTTACCTAATTACAAGAAGAAATAGGGCTGAACGTGGTCAAACTTCAGAGCAAAACCTCACGACGATGAGCTCGCTAGAGATGGCTGGATCCGCCTCTCATGTTGTCCTCCTCGCTGCAGACCACAACCAATCGCTTTCTGTCACCAAGCTCTAGGTGCACGAAGAGATTTGAGGGGCTAAGACGAGCTGACGAGCGATCAAAACTTCAAAAGAAGATCTGGGGGTATATTTATAGGCGAATGTTTTGGTACTTTTTGAGGGATGATGGTGTGAATGAAGATGGTGGTAGGTGAAGACTCGAGGATGGGTGTGGGTGAGAGAGGACCGGGCTACAGTGTAGTGGAAGGCTCGAGGCAAGAGGTGAAGGTGGTGGCATAGAGAAATTGGTGAAGATGGGCGCACACGTGAAGTTCTGACAGAGGTCGGAGGGGGTCGGATAGTTGACCCTAAGTCAAGAAACGGACGCACCTGGTTGGTCCACGTGGACCAACCAGGAAATTCCAAGGCAAAATGCCTTAGAAAATAAATAAAAAAATAGCTGATGATTTAATTATATTTTTATTAAAACGTAAAAAATATTTCAAATTTTACGTAGTATTTATTATCGATTTTTATTTATTTTTATGCAATGATTTATTAAAAGTTATTATTTATGAGTATAAGTATATGTATATTGACCTAAGTTTGGACTATTTTATTTTATTTTGTATTTTAAATTTTATTATTTTATTTAATAATTTATATATTTATAACTTATTTACATATACTTAAATATATTTTTTATTTTTTGATGTATTTTTTATACTTAAATAAATATGTATACTTATTATATAGGTATATGTATAGTAGATTCATCTATGTATTTTTATATGTTATTTTATTTTAGTATTTTCCTTATGTTTTTATTCTATTCTAAATATGTACATATACTATAAAGAATATTTACCAAATTATAAAAACATGAAATAATAAAAATATAATGAATGTCTAAAATGAATATTTTATTTATGTATATTGTGCAATAAGGGTCCAAAACCTAACTTTTGCATCTCAACTCCAAATTGAATGAAACCACCTTCATTATGTGGCTAATAAAAAGTTATATACAATTAAATGATTTTGGTGCATTTTAAGTTAATATGGAGGAGATACATGTCTGGGAAGTTTGGATTTTAAATTTTTATTCTGAGTGTAAAATGTATACTGTACAATATTTTAATATGAAATCAATTTTGTTTTTTTTCTATAGATTTTTATCTACAACTTTTATGTTCAAAGTTTATTGAGTTGAGATGTAAATAATAAAGAATAAAATAGGGCCCGAAAGTTAATTATTGGCTTATATTTTTAGGGTTTTTAGATTGTGTGGTTTGTACAATTGGTTGCACTATCTCCCCTACTTTATTCCTTATCGACTAAGCCATTGTGATGGCTGAGTCACTGGGGCTACGGTCACTCAACACCTATGGTACTTCATTTTTTTCTTTTCTTCTTTTATTGTTTAATTTTAGAACTAAATACGATAAATATACAATATTTTATACAGTATTTTGTACAAATTAAAGAATGTTTATTTTATAATTTAATGTTGTATACATGATTTATCTAGGGATTTAAGGCTAAAATGAAAGAATAAAGGTGATGAAATGGAGATTCATCAGGCATTTGGCATGGAAAATGGCGAGTTTGGATATATGTTGATAAATATTTTGCTGATATGCAAACCAATGTCCGGATTGCGTCAATTTCTTGACTTATTTTCATGCATATTTGCATAAACAGAATCCATTATTTTCATTTTACATTCAACTACTTCAATAAGTATATGGGTATAACAAATACTACTTTTACCATAATTGTCACTACACATTTACATACAATTACTCAATATTTTTTATTGCATTTATTTTTTTCATAGAATCTCCTAATTATAATGAATTATTGGTACTTTTTATAGAATTACCTGAAAATAATGATTAATTGCATGCAAGGTTGTAAAAGTTTGCCGACTAGACCAACTAGTAAGTCTGATTAGTCAACTCGTCTATGTAAATGAGTCGATAATGAATCTCCATTTTTTTCATATTCATCATTTTTTCACCTTGTACATATTTTCATCTATTTTATTCATCAATAAAATAATTCCAAGTCATGGTTAAAAAATGATTTGTAAAATATTTATAAAATCTTTTGTAAAACATTTTATAAAATGTTTGTAAAAATTTTTGCAAACTATTTTTTAAAATCGTTGTAAAAAATGTTTGTAAAAACATTTGTAAAATTATTTTTGTACAATTTTTTGAAAAATTATCTTTAAAATTGTTTTGTTTGTAAAATATTCGTAAATTATTTTTTTGTATCAAAATTATATTTATTGTACAAATGTTTGTAAAATGTGAGAAAATAAAATTTTGCAAAAACCATTTTAAAATTATCTGTAAAATAATTTGTAAAAAGTTTGTAAAATTAGTTTTGAAAAATCTTTTGTAAAATGATTTCAAAAGTTTTGTAAAATAGTTTGTAAAAAGATTTTGTAAAATATTTGTAAAATGTTTTGAAAATGTTTTGAAAAAATTAGTAAAATGGTTTGTAATTTTTTTGTAAAATATTTTGTCATGTGGGTTATAAATTATGGGTATAACAATTATTTTTGTAAACTTGCAAAATCCACGTGTGAATAAAAGTCATATTTTTTTGTAAAGTAAATTCTTTTGTAAAATAAAATTTTTATATAAATTTATTTTTTCATATAAAATCCTTTAAATTTTGTAGATAAATTCAACTTGTAAAAATTGTACATAAAACTTGTAAATATTCTCTTTGTAAAATCATGTACAAAATATGTATAATCTTGTATTTATTTTTGTATAAAATTATTTGTAAAATATGTATATAATCCTTGTAATTCCTTGTAAATGAGTATAATCCCCTATTAAAAATATTATAAAAATTGAAAAAGAGAAAACCATAAAATTTTGCAAAAAATCTTTGAAAAATTTTCAAAAAGATTTTTGTCTTTTATTTTCTTTTTTTCTAAAATGCTTTGTAAATATTTTGTGGCATGTGCATTTGCATTGTTTAGAATGATATTGATGTTTAAACTAGCCTAGAATAAAATTGAAGAATGGAGCTTGGTTAAGACTTTAATCCACTTAATTTCAGAGGAACCTTATCGGAACTGGAGTAGAGACTTTTAAGGTCCTAGCGACTTAATTCTTTGAGTTGATAAGACTGTTCACATGTCATCTTGATTGGTCTAAGTAGAATATCTCACAACACATGCATGATTCTTCTAGACAACGGCTTAACTTGGACAAGCACTGTACACGTAGCTCTTCATGGATGAGGTGGTGAGGGGGCAGAATCCTTTGACTTGGAGTAGCACACGGGTGGAAACATCTGTGCTCCTCTAGGGAGGGCAGTGCATCTCAACCTAGTCTAGTGGCGTCGACGTCTAAAGCTAGGATGTTGAGGATTGCAATAATGTTTCAAAAGAGCGATAATCTAGTGTCTCAAGAAGAGAAACTCCTTATGTACATGTTGCACATGTTGTTTATATGTTAAAAAAATAAAACTCCAAAAAAGGGACACGCCTGATTGAAAATAAAATGTCTGCCGGAGAAAAATATGAATAAGCAAGGCATATGTTTTAAAGTCTCAATACAAGAAAGCTTGCAGTTGGAGACTTGGATACACTAGTCAAGCACCAAGGGACACGTGGCTACACTGGACATGGTCCATTCTCTTCTTTCCACCTCTTCTTGAGTTGGATGTACTTGAACTTAGAAGGGAATACCCTGCTCCTTGAGGAAGGAAATTCTAGATCGGGGAATTAGAGTTACGAGTTAGAGTAGGTTGTTTCTTTGCCATTTATGAGGGGGAGCTATATTTTACTTACACCGTATAAGTAAAGATTCATAGTCATAAGAGTTTTCATATGTAGACTTGTTCTGACCTGACTGGTGAGGTGACCTTAATAGGAATCTTGTGAAAGTTAGAGGTTGTTATGTCTTCAATCCATTTCTCAATAAGGTTCCGCGAAACTAATAATCCAAAGGTCTGACCAAGCTCCATACTTCAATTTTACGGAGATAAGTTTAATAATCAAAATTGTTCTAAGTTCTTTCCTTTTTATTTTTTTATTTTTCTTTTTCACTTCTTTGAATAAGTGTTTGCTAAGGGACTAGCAAAGGTAAAGTATAGGGGAATGATGAATCCATGATTCAACATCTTTATTCTTTTATTTTAGCTAAAATCCTTGATAAAGCACCTATATATATATATTCATTAATTATCATATCATACATCATCTATTTGTTAATAATATATCTTTAACATTCTTTTTAACCAAAATAAAAGAATAAAGAAGAAAAGAAAAAGGAAAGAAATAAAGAATGATGTATTTATGGAATAAATGCAGACTGACCTGAACCTCGAGAGAAGGTCAAGACTTGACCTGAACGACCATAAATAAAGTAGGGGGAGATAGGGTCCATAACTTATAAAAATCAAGAAAACCAAATCTCACTTGTACATATTCATCATTTTTTCACCTTGTACATATTTTCAACTATTTTATTCATCAATAAAATAATTCCAAATAAAAATGATTCCTTCTTGAAAGTTGTTTGTAGTATTATATATTATATTATTAAAATATCAGAAAGATTATTTAGCTGATAAATAAATAACTACGATTAACCTAAAAAACCTAAAAATCCAACTTTCCAGGTTCATAATTATTTATAGAAAACTCCAAATTGACCAAACTCATTTTCAAACTTCTTTTTTTAACTATAACTATTTATTAAAAATACCAAGAAGTTTGTGGAATAAATCTTTGAGTTTTGACGTTTGGACCCCTTTGTATATATGTAAATTATGTATCTAAAACTTCTTTATTTTCTATTTATTTATTTGTAACTCGAATTAACTTAATTATTTTTTCTAAAATGTTCATAAAAATCATTAGAAAGATATAAAATATGATTTAAAAATAAATATGAATAAATACCAATAAATCTCAAAATCTAAAAGCCGTTAAGTCTAACTTCTGAACCTCATAACTCGACCGTATAAACTCCTATTTGGGTGTACTCACTTTTAAAGTTCGATTTGTAAAAATATGTATCAAATGAGAGCGTTTCACTGAAATCAGAGTTAAGATGCAAAAATTAGGTTTTGAGACCCTATTAGTATACTTGTGTATATGTATATGTTGTATATATTTTTATTATTATTTATTTCATTTATTTTTGCACATATTGTATTTTTAAATATTATATATATTTATTTTATTTATATAAATTAAAATAGAAATAACAAAATCGAAAAATAATCAAAAATAAAATAAAGTATTTATTGTATAGGTACCTTATACCTATTAATAAAGTTTTTTATTTATTTTAACTTATTTATTTAATTAATTTAATTCATTAAAAATCACAATAAAATTATTTATTAAATTATTAACATTATTTATTTTGATGTAACTGAAATTTATTTATTTATTTATTTTATTTATCCTTTATTTAATATTTTATTTTGTCCTTTTCCTTATTTTGTCCTTTTCCTCCATCAGTCCAATAATATGCTCAACTGAGCCATTTTCTCCCAACTTTATAGAATGGGCGTTTGATCCAATCGACTTGATTTTTTCGCCAAAAAAAAGTTCACAAGACTCGAATTTTTGGCTAATGAAATTTCAAAATTTTCTGCCTCAGTTTACGTGCTAAATTAGCATTTGAAGTTTGGCATTTCTCATCTTATAAATAAGGGTCTATCTTCTTCCTCCTCCCATCTTTAGCCATTTCATCTTCTTCCAAGGATCTCCACTAGATCTAGAGTGATAGTGGATTGACTGTAGGTGAGGAGGAGATGTTTGCACCCTTCGATCCAACAACGATCACCATCGTGCTTCGCCTTCGGCGAGCCCAACCTCGAGACGACTGATCCATCGAGGCAATGACCTTGAGGATCCTCAATCCTCAGGCCCAGGGAACAATACACTCCATCTATGTAATTCACAATTCTAGTTCGATTCCATTTTTTCGTCAACTTCATTACAGTAGCAGACCACCTTCCATCTATGATCATAAAACAGAAGATCCACCATTTCCCTTCTTGATCCTAACCTCTGATCATCTATCTCGCTCACGCACATCATCCGATCACCGATCCATATCCAAATTTGTAGCCTCTCCATTTTCTGTTCTATCTCACACAACCTGTCACCGCCAGCCATGCACGGTGGTCGAAGATCTTGAGCAAATCTTTCACTTCCAGTAGCTCTTCCGTTCACCTAATCATAGTTTGTATTTGGACCAAGCCTTGTGCTCGAGTTAGATCTTCACTTGCAGGGCACAGAAATCTGAAGGAACATCATCGTTGAATTGTCGATTGGACTACAACCCCTGGAGGATCTGAATACATGATCTGAGTAAACGCCTGGAGCGCTCGCTACAGAATTGAATTGGAAGCATCATAGCGTAATCGAGAATCTACTGATCAGCTTAGCATGTGAAGTTTAACGCGCAACACCTATAGATCAGATTGAAGGCCTCATCATCAGTGATCAGAGCAGAGCGAGCAGACCTGCACAGACATATACATGAATATGATTCATCAGGAGTACACGGTCACCTTCGAGAGATTGAGAATACATCTGCATTGAATGTTTAATCTAGAGCCATGGGATTAAGAAGATCGAGATTACCTTTAACGCCTATACGAGATCCATTTTATCACCTTCTCGCACTCGCAAAGCATCAACATCAACGAAGGACTTGTTTTGATCAAGAACGCGCATCGTGAATCCAAACTCGACCAGCAATTAGATCTGGAGTCGAAGCACTGTTGCGCGCTCACATCGTTCAAACTCCGATTGAGGAGGCCAAACCATAGCCGTGTCCTCCACTATCGCAAGCATCACCTGTACCCGCTTCTACCAGAGATCTGATCCTTGAGGGGTCTGCCACCTAATCCATGAAGGGGGAAGAACACATAGGCGAGCCCAAAACATATAACTACCCTAGATCAGATATGATCCAAGGGTCCATAGCCCATCCACATGTCACAAGCACGTATACCGAAGATATTTGTTAGTAATTTTCTGTAAGACCCCCGGATTTCATTGTAATTGCAAACTGATCAAGTTCACTTGATATCACAACACATGCATGCGCTTTTTCTATTAAAATTACACATTCGCCCCTATTCTATTTTTCTGTTAACATTTGCTCATAAACTTTGCATAAATCACAATTTATTCCTTATATTTTTGCATTTAATTTTCTTATCTGGTTTTGCTTGGAATAAATTGCATGTAGTTCTTGCTATGTAGTTCTTCGTTATATAAATTTTACATTGCAATTTATTTTGATTTCTAATTTTAATAATTCAAAAAATCTTACAAAATGTCCTTTACAGTATAAAAACAAAAAAATCCAAAAAAATCTTTAAAAATTCTGAAAAAATTCTTGTGAGTGACTTTTGCCTTGTTTTCATTACTGTATAAATTTTATTGAAAATCTTTGATTAAAAAACTTTAAAATTAAAAAAATTGAAAAACTTTAGAAATCCATATAAATTAAAGAAAAATCAAAAAAATACATTTTTGGTCTCTATGTGAAGCTTAATAAATTCTGTTTTTGTGATAATTGGTTTCCTGAATTTCTAAGATTATTTTATATTTTAAAAATCAAAAAACAATGTTCTCATTTGCTCTTTTGCTTGTTTCCTGTATTTATTCATTTTGCAAATCATAAAAAATCTAAAACCCCTGAAAAATAAGAAAAAAAGTAAAAAATATCAAAAACACAAATGTATTTTTATTTGATTATTTCTGTACATTTTTCCTATATGTGAAAAATACAAAAAAAGACTACTTGCTTCTTCCTTTTTCTTTTTCATTATTCACTTTATTTGAAAAATTAAAATATAAAAATTTGCAAAACTAAAAATCATTAAAAATGTGAAAAATCAGAAAACATAAAAAAAGTAAAAAATTATAAAAAAATTTAAAAAGATAAAAATTCACAAAAGATCCAAGAGTAGTTTGCTTTGGTTTTCCTTATTTTTAGCCTTTGATTTTTCATTGATTAATAACCTTCGTTGAATAATAATTGTCTCCTTGAGTTCGACCATGGGAGCTATACCAATTTAATTAATAAATAGCAAGAATCCATTTTCTTTTATTTCTTTGATTTGGATTAAAATAAAATTGTTTGATTGTTCGGATTTTCATTTTGGGTACGACATATCACATTATCTTCATTAAATAATAATATCGTAACTCAAGTGAAAATCCTCAATCATCTAGACCAACTAGTCAGTCTGATTACTCGACTCGTCCATGTAACTGAGTCGATGATGAATATACATTTCATCACCTTTATTTTTTTTCATTTTGACCTTAAATACCTAGTAAATACATGTATACAACATTAATTTGTGAAAAATAACCAATAATAGACACATAAATACTACACAAAAAACTATATTTAATGCCAAAATAAGAGAATAAAGAAGAGAAAAGAAAAAAATGAGGTATCAAAGATACTGAGTGACCCTAAATCCTGAGACCAAGTCGTCATAATGACTTGAATAATAAGGAATAAAGTAGGGGGAGATATGGCAAAGAAACTATACAGAAAATATGATTAAAAGCCTAATTCTTTTTATCAATATATTACATTCTAGGACCTATTTTATTTTCTTAATTTTATACCTCGAATCAATAAACTTTGAACATGAAACTTGTACATAAAAATAAAAGAAAAATACAAAACTCATTTCATTCAAAACTAATGCACAGTGTGCCCGAACACGGAAAAAACTACAAAGAAAACTTTACAGACATGTATCTTCTCCATTTATATCCAAAATTAACCAAACTCATATTTATTGTTTATAAAATTAAATAGTCTATTCAATGAAAGGGGTTTCGTTTAATTTGGAGTTAAGATGCAAAAGTTAGCTTTTGGGCCCTCATTGTGCACTTTACCTGTATAAAATATTCGTTAAATTTATTCTTATATTTTTCACTAATTTATATTTTTATATAATTGTAAATAGTATTCAAAATATATATACATAATTAAAATAAAATCATCAAAATAAAATAAACAATATACTTCATTATATATGTAAACCGTGCCTATAATATACATGTATATAACTATTAAAGTAAAAAATGATTTCTGAAAATATATTAAAATATGTAAATATGTATTTAAATAAGTTGAAAATATGTAAAATATGTAAATAATAGAATAAAATATTAAATGCAAAATAAAATAAAAATACATAAAATACAGGCTTTTGTACCTACATACATACTTGTAAATACGAGCATGTTATAAATTAACATGTAATAATAAATAAAAATCATAATAAAATATTACATAAAATAAAAAATAGTGTTCATACTTTGACAAAAAATAAAAAAATCATTATTATTTTTAATATATTTATTAAGGGAATTATTCCCTATTTTGGCGTTTTGTGTCTGACATGGACCAATGATAGCGCGAGGATTATTGACCTCGGGTCAACTGTGCTCTCTCCCTAAGTCTTCTTTTGTCAGAGTCGACCCCTTCCTCTTTGCCAATTTTCCTCCATGATACACCTCCCAAGGAGCTTCGACTCCTTCACGAAATTTCTCCATCAAGCATCCCTCTATCACACCATATACTTGGATTGTCCATGCAAGCCCTGATCCCCGTGAAAACTCTGAGTCTTTGGAGACATTTCAGAATGTGCATAAATAAGAAACCCCTCTTCCATTTTACTTTAACCCTCATATCCCACCCAAAAAGGTTGAGCCCAATGATAGCTCGCTCATTGTGGATTTGCAGCATGCGAAGGGGTGTGAATGAAGTGATCCGTATCTCACTGGACCACCTACGGTGAGATCCCTGCTCCCCAGTCTCTAGCTGTGAGTTGTCTTCCTTTCTTTTCTTTTTAGATATCCTATAGTTGTAGCTTTAATTTCTAGTCTTATTTCATGTCATTACTATTTGATTTAGTGTAGAATCTAAATTTTTAGTTTGTCGGGCGTTAGAGATCCGACCTTTGTTTCCATTGCAAATCCCCTTGTTCCAACTCACCTATCACCGCATCTTCTCCCCCTTACGCTTTTTCACTTTCGACCACCTTCCATTCACCCTGATTGAGCCTCGATCAGATCTTCGAGGTCCATCTCCCCATCTTTCGTCGGACATCTTCGCCCCCACTCATTTTCACCTCGATTTCCCAATAATAAAAGCCAGAATCCAACCCCTTTGCATCGCCATCCTTTCTACATCTTCTGCAGGTTCTAAAGATCCTATCTGAGGGGTGTCAACATCTGGGAAGAGGCTCCAAGTGCCTCGTTTCGAGCTTGAGATCCAATCCCCCATTATAGGGATCCATACCTTTTGAAGGGTACAGAACTCGGGGACTCCTTGTAGGAACCCATTGAGCACTTCAGCAGCACGAGCCATCGCCGGCATTGAAATGGAGCAAAGATTAAGGTTCAATCGATGACACGACCCCGATTTTGGGCTGTCGGATCCTCCCATATCCAAATCTGGTTACTCAGCAATAATTATTCAACAATCACAACTAATATTCAGAAATAGACTGCAATTAAAAATACTCAGAAGGAAGTATTTCAACACTTTTTCATTCACAAAAAAAATTCACATGATACGTTGTCCCACTATAACCATTTACATGTACATGAGCTGGAAGAAAATGCACAAAAAGATTACCATCTACCTTGTGGAGTAAAGCTACTACGGCTGGCTGGATGGCTACTACGTTAGCTAGCTGGGTTACTAAAGTCCTTGCGATGGCTCAAAGACACCTGTTGGATTTTCCATAAATCATAGGATAATAATTAGCGAATATTAAGTAACGAAGAAGAGAATAGCAAACACATGGTGTAATTGTTCAAAACTTGTTATCACAAAAAGTTTCATCCCTTCTCATTCATTTAAGTCCTATTCCTTTCTATTTCACGTTAGGGATTAGTCCAGGGAATTACCTCATCACTATATGGACTCTGAAGTTGTGGACACTTCGGGATTGGAGATTTCGTTGATCTGATAAGCTTATGTCGTTGCACGTCACCTCAATCAATCCTCCAATACTACCCTAACAATTTCCTTTTCTTTTATTAATCAGGGTCTCAAACCCTCGGCCTGGTAAAAAAAGAAGCACACTATCCTCGAGGATCTGATTGCTTAAAACCTCTTGCTAACCTTTAATCACATAACCTAGAGGCTTTAAAAAACATGTTATCGTGACCCAACCGCTATTGAACCACTCGTGCCTCCACATGGCACGACCACATCTTCCGTCGTTCAACCCGAATATATTGACTCCCGGTACCGCGCGTTGCAAATCATTAATTTCGTGCGCACTTATCATAACATGGCAATCGTGTACCACCTAGGTAGGGCAACATCAATCTGGGTTCCTTCCGACAAACCTACAGGTTGCATGCCCGATATGTAGTTCTACTCCCAGTCATTCTTAACGTAAGATACAATCCTTTTCAGGATCCAACTCAAAACACATCAATTCCCATGATGTAATTCCTCCCTTCAGCCTTAGATTTGCATAAACATAAATAATTAGTATAAACTTACACATATATTAATTCATATATTTATATACACATATTTATGCTTATTTTAACTTCTAAACTCTAACTTTCCAAACCACTGCATCCATTCGATGCTTAGACCTTATTTTAGTTGAAATCACAAAGCAACCTTTCATACTTTCTCAAAAAATAATCAAATTAAAGTTCTTCGTAGCAAGGAGCGTAAATACAAAAATCTCAACATCTCATATGAAAACCCAACAACAAAAAGAAGGATTTTGTTACCTAATCGGGATCTCTCTCTCATATGCAGTACTTTGTCGTGATTCTTTTTCAAAAGGATGATTTATAGCTCTTGAAATGATCGAATTTCATTTTCGTATCAAAAACGCTAAGAATGTGCCAACGACATGAAGAATGAACGAATAACGTGAAGAATGCGAAGAGCACACGAAGAACACGAAAACGTGAAGAACATATTTTCTCTTGAAATTCAGCAGAGCTTCCCCTTATATGGGTTGATATATCTATGAAAATTTCGGCAGAGTTTCCCCTTACATTGGAACATATTTCTATAAAAATTTCGGCAGAGTTTCCTCTTATATTAGGACATATTTTAAAAGAAAATAGAAAGAGTTTCCTCTATAAAATCACCTAAAGGAAAACAACAAGGAAACTGAACATGAATAAAAAACCTAGCTCACGAAACAAACTAAGAGAGGATTGTACCTTCCTCCTCCTCGTTCTCCTTGTAGTGCTCCGCTAGCACTCCTTCCTCGCCTCCCACTCCTCCCAATCTCTCGACCCTAGCCCTTGGGGTGGTGGTGGTAGTGAAAATCGTAGAGAATGAATGGATAGGGGCTACTTATATGCTCAGAAAACCGCTAACCATGGTTAGAAAACCATGGTTTAGATCTTAACCGCAGTTAGCGGCCTATGGTTTTGGTCAAAACTTATCAAAAACTTAGGGCTTAAGTTAGAACTATCCAGAAGACTCGAGATTCACTAATTACTCTTAATTAGCGCTAATCGTGATTAACTTTTACTAATCGTGATTTAACATTCACGGCTAGCGCTTAACTTTTGTTAACCATTGATTAGTGTTCGCTAGTAGTCATTAACGATCTTCAATCCATCATTAATTTCTTTAATCGTATATAATTAGTTTTAATGACGATCATTAATAGTTAATGACGTCTTAAACCTCCTTACTTATCTTTCTTCTGAAAATTATAACAAATCGAAACAAAGTGTGATTCACACAAAACAAATTCCGTTGGTTTCCTCTTGACGAGCCGGATCTTATGATAAAGGATCCGAGAGACTGTCAATTTTAAGGCTTTACAGTCGAGGCATGTTCATCCTATGTTTTTCTTGAGGCCTTCATGATCATCGTATCAACCGAGCTCCTCCAAGCAAGCAGCCATCGTTGAATGAAGTTATGTGTAACTGTCCGATCCAATAATCGGATCTAATCTTCACTGCTCATCCATGAACCGACTTCCACCGTCCAACACCTATTGCGTGTCAAGTGAGATCTTCAACAGTGTTGGATCGTGTGCATTTAAAGGGGTAAATTACACTTGATACCCCGCCTTTTTTTGTATTTTATTTTAGCCCTATAAATATTATTCACCAAGTAAATAAATTTGTAAACATTACAAAAGAGACCCTAAGCTTCTTATATATTACATTGGACTCCCACGTGAGGCATCCATTTTGCAAATATAAACTTGTGGGTTTTATTGTTTCATTTTTATTTTAAAATTTTGTAATAAAGTTTAAAACTTTTGGGTGTCTTTGCACAGTAACCCCTATAATTTATTTATATTGCAAAATACCTCTTTTAGTATTGTAAATTAATTTGTGTCTTCTTATTTTTATTTAAATAGCTCCCATGCTTTGAAAATTGTGGGAAAATAGCTGACGGCGCTTAAAATCATGCTTGCTCAAGCCAAATTTTTGATCTAGCTTTTTCTTCATTTTCATTTATTAAAAATTATTTAGGAGTTATTTATTCCTTTTCTTACTTTAAAATAAAAAATTTAGAAAACCAAATTTTAAAATTTCAAAAAAATAGATATTATATATTACTATATAATATCACTCCATACAAAAAAATCACAAAAAATACAAAAGAAAAACCATGAAAATTGAAAAATCCTCATATCCCTAAAAAATTTGCAAAAATTATATAAAATCTAAAAATTTAATTTCTAGTTGATTATTTTTATTTATATCATATATAATATATTAAAAATATTTTGAGACATGTTAAACTGGTTATCTATTTTAAATCTAAAAACAATTTGACATATTTATTAACTCTCTGTTTTGGAGTAATTTTGACTTTAAAAATACATAAAAAAATTAGTAGAAATTTAGAAAATCATAAAAATAGATATAAAAAAGATAAAAATATTTTATTTTGTGAAATTTGAGTATTTATATCGATATTCATAAATATCAAAGTCTATATAGAGTATTTATACGATATATACATATATACTTATTAATATAAGTATTATTATTATAAAAACTTATAAATATATTTTAATACCTTTAAAAAATAAAAAGGACTGTACTTATATGTATTTTCTAAATTTATATATTTATTATATATATATAGAATTTATAGTATACACATCATTATATATAAATATATATACTTATTATATCTTTATAAAATAAAAGAAATAAAAAATTATCAAATTAAAACTTAAAAAAACATGTATATAATTAAAAATCCCTAAAAAAATAAATGTAATTTAAAACCCATAAAAATTTAAAAAGTAGATAATATCATAAAAACATTTGTTGTTTATTTTTAGACAAGAAATACTCTTATCCACATATTTGTTCTCTGTTGTTCGACGCTCTATACTTATTCACCATACACATATTTTGTAGAGTTAAAATAAAAAATGAATTTTGAATCGTATATTTACATTGATTTATCGTATATTGTGGGTTATTTGAGTGGTTTGGGATCCGAGTACTACGAGAGCGACCGACACATCCAAGATCAGGTATTAGGATTCATATTCCTCTCCAAATTATCAAATACCACCATTGTTGGGGAGCAACGTTAGATAGGATTTTTTCGTGCATATTAGCTATTTCTATTATTAATATTTTATTTCTTTTTATTCAAATAATTGTTTATCTATTCTAATCATGTCTCTTTGTTGACTTTTCTACGAGGGCCTGCTATACGAGGATGGTCTTCTAGGTGGCCGATCCAACCAAGTACAACGGAGATCGTCCTTTTCTTTGTAGGCTAGTAGGTGATGAATCTCATATTCATCAGGCTAAAATCCAATTCTTAATCCCCTAGCTTAATTAATCCAATAAAATCACTAATAATTCATTCGTTTTATCTTGTACTATACTGTATATAATATGTATTTAATTAACATATATTGTAAATAATTACTTTGTTTTTATTTCTCATAAAAACCCCTAAAAATTAGGTTAATTAATTGTCTAAAATTGTCCTAACCTGTAAAAGAGATAAAAAATACAAAATATATCAAAATCCAAAAATCGATGTTTTTATCCCTGTAAAAATACCCCCAAAATACACTTTTGTACAAATGACCTCTTTTGCCATTTTGTCAAACATGAAACTTGTAGATCTCATTGAAAACTACAACTTTCATGTTTTGTTTTTTTTCCTAATTTTCCCTCTAACAAATTCTTTTAGATTTTTCCAAATTTTCCCTCTCTGCCACCCGCCACCCTCCACAGCCGTCAGATCTACCCCATCCCCGCTTTAATCACGATTGTCCGCTCCTGCCTCATTACCAGCCATCAGATCGCCCTTGAGATTTCATCTCATCCACCCACTCCCGCCTTTCCCTCGGCCGTTGGATTGTCGTGCCATCCAATGGCTAACCTCTCACTGCATCGCCCCTTCACCTCAGCCGCCCGATCTTATTTTCATCATATGCCCACCTCTGCTCCACGCATCCGATCACCACCCACCGTAGGATGAGACTCAAACCCCCATCCCAACCATACACTTCAACCTCTTTCCTCACCGTCAGATCGATATGATCGATCAAATTCCAACCGTACACGCCTTCCGTCCACGCCATCATCTTAGCCGTTGGATCACTAGATCCAACCGCTCGAATCTCATCTCCTACCTTCGTAACTGAAAAGTAAAAAAGCGAGAGCCGCTAAATAGTGGTCTGACAACACAGACTCACTGTCGCTGATGCGACTACTCAAGCCTCTTCGTTCATCAACAATTAACCCACGCAATCAATAAAGCAATCAATAGCAAGGATTAAAATTTATTATACCCTACTAACAAAGTACAGTGGCAAGCAAGTAGGGGTCGAACACAGGAAACAAGGGTGTAGAGTGTAGATAACAATCCAATCCTAGGTCTAATAAGCCACTTAGCCATTCTAATTTTTTTGTGGGTTTTTAATTTTTATTTTTTTTTGTATTTTGTTTTTTTTTGATTTTTTTGATTTTTATAATTTTATATTTTATAATTTTTTTGTTTTCTTTTTCAATATTGGAAAATAAAGACAATGTGATAAAAGTGGTGATAAAATATTTATAAAAATATCCAAAAATAGTCAAAAATTCAGAAATAAAATCTTTTTGGTCTTTTTATATTTTTCTACTATTTTTGTGATTTTTGGGTAATTTTCAGATTGTTTTTGGTATTTTTAAATAATAAAATGAAGCAAACAGTGAATAAGAGGTTGGCTGTAGAGAAAATGGAAATTAAGAATAGCAAACAGTCACAAAAATTTTGCAAACTAATTTTAAAATAAAGACAATAAAAACAGGAAACCACAGAACTTGAGTTTACAATTTTTAGAGTTTTCTACTATTTTCGAGAATTTTTTGGAGTTTTCAAGTATTTTTGAATTTTTAAGGTTTTTCTTTTGAGATTTTTAGTGATTTTTGGATTGAAAATAAAGTAGGTCAAAACACACAACAGAGAATATTTTTTGGAATTTTTTAAGACCTTTTAATATTTTTTTGGTATTTTCTAAGCTAGACAGTGCTGAAACAACATGTTTTTGATTTTTAATAAATCTAAAAATGCAATAAAATTAGAAACTAAAAATGTGGCGTGAAAGTAGAAGCAAACATGAGCTTAATCTATTTTTTTGAGAATTTTTGGCAATTAAATGAGGCGTGAAATAAATAGGCTAAGCACACAAAAATCCTAAGCCTAGTAGGGGTATAAATGTAATTATAGAAACATCCAGGGGCTCAGATGCAAATTTAACAAAAAAGGCACGCGCAAAACACGTGATATATCATTTATAGGGGTATACTTGTAATTACCAAAAGCCGGCAGGGCATACATGCAATTTCTCCAAAAACATATTTAATTAACTACGCACAGGGATGTAATTGCAAATAACTAAAAGTTCAGGACCAGATATGCAAAATACCCAAAAGTCACATGCCGCAATTACGTGAGGTGACGTGGCGTGGACCTAAGTGCAAATAGTGAAAATGTGAGGGCCTAAGTGCAAATATTACAAAACTTTTTAAACTTCAGACGAAAGTTTTTAGACTAAAAAGTAAAAGCAAAAATGCTTGGGCTGAAGATGCAAAATACCCAAGCTCCCGATCGTGCGGCCGATGGAGATTCACTTAGACACGTGGCGAGCATCGAGCGGCTGGTACCCCTTCGTCCTGGATGGCTGAGATTAGATCTTGGGCTGCTGATCCAACGGCGGGGAGCAACAGGCGATCGGACGGCTGGCGTAGCGTCTAGAGATGGCGTCTGATCCAACAGCGGGGGAAGGTTCACGAAGAACACCTCCCCGGCAAGCTTCGATCGGCGATTGCGGCCGACACACGGCCGCTCCGGCCCCCAGATCAAGGGCAAAAGGTTCCTCGGGGCCTTTCCGCGTCTGATGGTGGCCTCCGGCGCAGCGGAGGCGGCGTGGAGTGGTCGGACAAGGAAGGGGACCTGGGCGGCTGTTCCTGGAGCTTTCGATGGTCGAGGGAGCCTTCTCTTGGGCTCGGACCTGCAAGGTTAGATCCACAAAAACCAGACGAGCAAAATGGTAGGGTCTGATAGTGCAATGGAAGCGGGATGTGGCTCGGATGGTGAGCTCTGGCGAGCGGCAGAGATAGGAGCTCAGTGGACTCGATCTGGGCGAGATCGAGGCGAAATGATGGGTGGAGCGGAGCGACGGAGTGAAGGGGGAAAGGATGGAGGTGATTTGGGCGGCGATCGACAACTGGAGTGGCCGGAAACGACGGGCGGAGCTCAGCTCCGCCGTGGCTTCGATTGAAGATTCACGGCGCTCGACGAAACGAAAAGCTAAACTACTAAAGACCTAACCTAATCTAGGCTAAAGCTACAAGAAAATGGAAAAAGAAGAGGGAGAAGCTCACCGGAGACGGAAGTGGATGGCTTCGGGCGGAGCTCCGGCGAGGGTCGAATCGCTTCGATTCTACACCAAATACCTCGAACCCAGGCTCGATTCGATGCCTGCTGTCACCAGGAGCACGAAGGGCTAGGGGTTTGAGGGTGAAAATGGTGGAAGAAGGATTAAAATTCGAATCGAAGTCTGAGGTGCTCTTTTGAAGGGTTGATGGACGACGAGAGGAACGAGGTCAAACGCCTCGATTAGTGGTCCTCAGTCCAAGAAATCACTTGGGCGCGATTCACCACTAATCGAGGAGCAAAAACTCTGAAGGCATCGACACGATTTGGTGCAAGGTGGAGCCTAGAAAATGGCGAGAAGATGGGACAAAAACACTTCTGACAAGTCTGGAGGAGAAGGTCAGACAGTTGACCTAGGTCAACTGTCAGACCAACCTGGTTGGTCCACGTGGACCAACCCGGAAAAATCCTCAAAAAATGATTTCAAAAATTGAAATAAAATAGTAAATGACCGAATTTCATTCTGGTTAAAAAATAAAAAATGTTTATTAATTTATGAAGTATTTTATTATGAATTTTAATAATTTTATGAGATGTATTTTAGAAGTTACTTATTTTGGCCTATATAGGTATAATATCTACATATTTTGTTCTTTTATTTTATTTTAAGTATTTTAATGTTATTATTTTTATTTATTATTTTCTAAAATTATAAAATACTTTTATGTACACAAATTTATTTTTATTTTATTTTTCTGAGATGTTTGGTATATTAAATAAAATATAAGTATAAAATGCATAGGTATAAATATAGGTATAATACTAGTATGATCTATATATGTTTATTTTTATTTTGAGTTTTCTTTGCATTTTTATTTTGATTTTAATGTACATAATCATTATAAGTATTATTTACAACATTATAAAAATATAAAAATGAATAGATAATTAATAAAGAATAAATTGAATAGTTTATTCTGTACACTTATACAATGAGGGTCCAAAACTCAACTTTCAAACCGTAGCTCCGCCAAATGTGAAACCACCACCATTGGATAGATTATTTTATTCTATATACAATTAAAGGTGAATATGCTGCATTTGGAGTTGTCAATTGAGAGATACGGGTCTGGGAAGTTGGGATTCTGGATTTTTATTCAGACCATAACTTTTTATCTGTGCATTATTTTTCTGTGAAATCAATTTTGTATTTTTCTTTATTTAATTCTCTACAACTTTCATGTACAAAGTTTCTTTATTTGATGTATAAAAAGTGGAACCAAAAATTGGTCCCAAAATGAATAAAGAATGAATTAATAAATATAGGTATTTGGCCCTTATCTCCCCCTACTTTATTCCTGGTCGACCTATTCATCAAGATGCCTAGGTCTCGGGGTCTCGGGTCATAAAATATTTACAATATTTTATTCTTTTTCTTTTCTTTTCTTTATTCTATAATTTTGGCATTAAAAACAATATTTTATACAACATTTACACACATCTACATAGATGATAAAATGCATGAATTACGCCTATTTACACGCATTTACTAGGGGTTTTAAGGCCAAAATGATAGAATAAAGATGATGAAATGTAGATTCATCATCCCCCTATACTTGCCTTTGCTAGTCCCTAGCAAACACTTATGCCATAAGTGCAGAAAAGAAAAACAAAGAAAAGAAAAAGAAGAAATCGGTTTTAGTTTAATGATCAAACTTGTCTTCACAAAATCAAAGTTTGGAGCTTAAGTAGGACCTTTGGAATTTTAGTGCGGGTGGAACCTTAGTGGGAACCGAATTTGAAGTCCAACAGTCCCTGAGAATCCCAAAACTCTGCTCAAGTCTCCTCAATAGCCAGGTCAGAAATATCTCAATTCATACGCAAACTCTTACGACTATGAATCTGACTTGTACAGTGTGAGTGATGGTGGCTCTCCCCAACTAGAATGACAAAGAGACTGACTTCTCCAGTACGACAACCCAATGATTCCCCAATCCAATAACTCCATCCTCGAGGAGCGGGGTATTCCCTTCTAAGTTCAAGTGGCAACCAGCTCAAGAGGAGGGGGTGGAGAAGAATGGACGGTAGCCAGTGTAGCTACCTATCCCGGGATGCAAGACCAGTGTAGTCAAGTCATCCTGTTGCAGGCTCACATATTTGACTTTGGAACTCAAGCTTGCTTATTTTCTATACAACATATGTACATACTTTTGCAGGCATTTTATTTTTGTACTAGCCTGTCTCTTTTTTTTTGAAATACTATTCACAGCAGCATTTACATAAGGAGTTTTTCCTCTTGAGCCAGTAGACTATCCCTCTTTTGAAGCTTTATCGCAACCCACAGCCTCCTGTCTTTAGACTTCCTAATCACTGGATGGGTTGGGGTGCACTTCCCTCCCTAGAGGAGGACAAATGTTTCCACTTGTGTGCGTCTCATACCGGCAAATCCAATCCCCTCACCACTCCAACTGAGTTGAGCCATGTGAAAGGTGCAGGTGTCCAAGTTAGGTCATTATCAACAAGAATCGTGCGTGTGCTCCGAAATACTCTACTTAGGCAGTCAAGAATCCATTGAACCTAGTCCCGTAATCCTCAAAGAATTAAGTCAACTAGACCTGAAGTACCTCAAACCCAGTTCCTATAAGGTTCCTGTTATTAGGTAGATTTTAAGGTCCAATCAAGCTCCAATTTCCGGATTTTACTTAGACTCGTTCAACTATCAAACTCAATCCGAAAAATGCTCATGCTATGCGAAGCTATGCAGAAAATATTTTTGTGATGCAATTTTCAAGAATTTTGAACTTTGTATCTTCTTCTTTTTTTTTTGAAAAGATGATGATGCATATGCAGATGCATTTTTTGTATTTTTCAAAAGGATTTTTCAAATGTTTTTGGATTTTAATTTTGCAAATGTTTTTGGGATTTTTGAGAACAAAAAGTTTTGGCTAAAAACTAGGTGAAAAATATGTACACGGGAGTGCTTCTTATATATACAAGAAGTGGATTTAAGAATTTACAAGGGTAAGTGATCAATTTTACAAGTACATAGTGGATTTTAGTGTGATGTAAATATTCCTCAAACTTATTTGACACAACTTTTCAAAGAGTTTTTGAAAACTATCGTCCAAAATAGTTTTTACAAACATTTTGCAAACATGTACACACATTTGAAAATCATTTTGCAAAGGTTTTTCAAAACAGTATATATAGAATTTTCAAAATAATTTTGCAACCATTTTTCAAACCATTTGCAAATCATTTTTCAAACATTTTATTTCACACAAAGAAAATAAATTTTACAAATCACACATTTTTACACAGGTTGAAAACATGAAACAAAATATTTTCAAAATAGTTTCCAATAAATGTTCACAAAGATTTTCAAACTATTTTTCAAACATTTCGCAAAAAACATTTTCACCTGATTTATTAATTAGTAAATACAAAAAGAATTTGAGGAACAAAACACCTTTTTATTAAAGAATTTTACTGAATTTTAAAGAATTATTAGCCATATTATTAAGAAAATATGAAAGTACGAGTTATGGCTAAAGTATATACGTAGTATATACGACCCCCCTATACTTAGCTTGACCTATGTCCTCATAGATCAGAGAAAAAAGAGAAGACATAACTCGTACTGAGTATAGGAAAATCTAAAGAATAAAGGAATACAGAGATGAATGAACGAATGAGAAGTTAACCGTCCCCCCTATACTTAGGATCAAATAATCCTAAGTATAGCAGACTGTACACAAGGCAGGGAGGGTCAAGAGTGGGAATAAACAGATCGTACTCAGGTTGTCTCCCCCTATACTTAGGGTAAGATATCCCTGAGTATAGACAAGAAGAGGAGAAAATGGAGAGGATCAAAGAATTAGAACAACTTGGGGTGCACACCCCCTATACTTAGGACAAAGTATGTCCTAAGTATAGAAGACTGACAAAAAGGGGCGGCACCTTTTAAGTAGATGAAGAAGATAGAAGAGGAAAAGAAGAAAAGAAGAAAAAAATGAAAAAGAAATGAAGATAGAAGAAGAGATCGTGAGGATGTACGCATCGCTCCCCCTATACTTAGGGTGAAAGAAGCCCTAAGTATAGGCAACGACAGGAGTGATGACACGGAACGACGGAAGAACACTCGGCTCGTCCACCCCTTTATACTTAGGACAAAGTACGTCCTAAGCAAGGCAAACACGAGAATGGGTGAATGAGCAAACGGAAGATAGATAGAGATAAATAGAAGAGGATATACAACAGAGGTGGTTGTACACATGATCAAGAAGGTCGAAAGCGAACCTTCTTGCGGGACCGCTGAGGAATATATCTGGTGTGATGCAGGTCGACATCGGGGTCCACAGTGGACGGAAGCCGATCAGGGACGACCGAGTGAAGATCCTCAGGGGCCCTAGGGTGTGAAGGCATAGACGGATCAGTGAAAGAAGTGTGACTAGGTCCGGCCTTAGGAGTCACGCTGATGTCAAAGTGAAAAGGGACAAACTCCTCATCATCGGAAGTAGTGTAATCAGAGTCATCCTGCGAGGTCTCATCCAGGTCAAAACTAAAAGGCACGAAATCATCGGTGGAAGTAGTCGAACTCTGTTCGGTATCTATAATCTCAACCGGATCATCTTTCTCATCAAAAGGCCCGAATCTCTGAAGAAATGCAACTAAATCAAATTCGGCCTTAGTCTCATCAGTATCTACATGGACAGGAGCAGACTCATCAGTGGAAGTAGTCAGAGCATGTCCGTCCTGTATAGTCTCTGAATCAGCCCTCCGCTCTATGGTATCGATCGTGTAAATCTCGCGGATGTCATCAACACATCGTCAATCACAGGAAGCAGCAACACCAAGGTTTATGCTTTCCGAGCTTTCCTCCTTGGAGAGGAATTCTCGGGTCTCATCATCGGTCATGAAGAAGGTCTCTCTGATATCCTCATATATATCATAGTCCTCGGGGTCAGCCAAGATAGGTGAAGTCATATCAGGTGCAGGTCTCTGGTCGGCAATAGGTGCGGTGATCAACTCTTCGCTCTCGTCAGCAGGACGGAAGCGAATCTCTCCTGATCCATAATCAATAACGACCCTCGCAGAGGCGAGGAATGGTCGTCCCAGGATGATTGGAGAGTGCTCCCCTGTGGAGGTCTCCATGGGCAATACGACAAAATCAACGGTGTAGCTCGTGCCCTGAATCCAAATGACAGCGTTTTCTAGGATACCCTTCGGCCTCTTTATTGATCCATCAGCGAACTGTACGATCATCCTGGTTTTCTTGAGAGGCCATAGGTGAAGAGACTGTACCAGCGAGAAGGGTATGATGCTAATCGAAGCACCGCCGTCTAGGAGAGTGTGATCACATGTGTGGTCAGAGATGGTGCAGCTAATGAAAGGTATGGCAGTGTTCTTCTTCTGAGGAACGTGACGATGAGTGATGGCGTGGGCAGTGGCCATGGTCAAGATATGACGCTCAGATCCACTCCTCCGCTTTCTCTTCTTGGGAAGAGGAGCAGATAAATCGGTCATGGCCTGCTGAAGTGGGGCACGGATGATCTCATGAATGGTGGCCACCACTTCGGGTTCAGTCAGAATTTTTTTGAATTTTTGGACCTCCTCCATACAAGGGAGGAAGTCGGAATCAACATATACACGAGGTATGCCAAGAGCAGTCTGTACAGCGGCATCCTCGGGGTCAAAGGTGGGACAAGGTGTGAGAGGCTGTGTGGTCAAAGGATCTGGCAAGTGGTACCTCTCCTCACAGTCTGGCTCGATCATGTGTCTCCCGAACTCTTTTTGTATTTTTAATTTTTTCTCATTTTTTTGTATTTTTGGCGATTGCAAGTTCTCATGGAAATCCTCGAGTGAACCCATATCATCAAATGGTGGAATATCATGGTCGCTCTTATTGGTACTAGTGAGGTGGTCAATCCTCTGTCTCATATGATCCATCATCTGGGTCAAGTGCTCAAGGGTGGACTCCATGAAAGGTGACTCCAACAGCTCGGCCTCGGGTGGATGTGAAGGTGGAGAATACGGAAGTGGAGGTGGGTGTGGATAGAAATCCAAGTCCTGATACTGTGGGCTGAGGCGAATATGTACAAAAGTCAGGAGCAAAGTCCTCCTGGAAAAAAGGAGGTGGACCGGCTGGAGTGAACGAATGATCCGCAAAGTCCGGATAAACTCGAAACAAAAGAAAAATGATCGGGAGAGCACGATGGTCAAGTCAAGAGAAGTGAGAAGAAAGGCGCAAGTACGTAGGAGCGATCTAGGACACACACAAAACAATCACAAACAAAAATGAAAACAAGTCAAACCCTCAATTCACCTACTCAACTCGGTGAAGACCACAAATGCGGTGTTTTTATCTTGTCTGTTTTAGAGTTAGGTGAGAAGTCGAAAATTTACACAAACACTTAGGGGGCTGAAAATGGGATTTGGGCGATAACCTTAGTGTGTGCGCGAGGAAGTAAAACGAAGACAATGAGGGGATTACTCGCCCCAACACAAGGTTTTTCTTTTTGATCGGTTTTAGGATCAAGTAATATTAGCAGTCCCAATTTTATTGATTATCACTTTTTTTTGGATTTTAAATGAAATGCACGATCCTATCGGGGAGTCAATTCCTTTGAGCACCTAGGTTGGCAAAATCAGAGGGAGAGCCGGAAAAGCAATGCAAGCGGCAAAAACGATGATGAATGCTAAAGCGTAAATGCTCACCTTGCCTCCAGCACTCTACATGCAAGGATGCTCAGCAGAATTGAAACCTAGCTATATGCAAATGCAAAAGCCGATGAAATCGCCCTAAGTTTCAAAAATTGCTATTATCGTGAAGAACCACAAGCTGACCACCAATCCTTAACCCTAGAGTCCAGTCTAGGCTCACCCCTCCTCTGCTCAACACACTTGAGTTTAGGAGAAAGCGCTTTGCGGAGAGAGCTCGCGGCGCGACGGATTGAAGATGATGATCAACTGTTTAAAATTTGACTAAGCCTAGAACGTACTATAGGTACATGCAATGTTGATTAAGGTGTTTGGACCTAATGCTACACAAGCAATCCTAAAACTAGGGGGTCAATCACACAAAAGAAATAAAATCGAAAAACAAAACAAAATAAAAAGAATGCGAAGAAAATGCGAGAAAGCCGCGGCGAGCCCCCAGGTGAACAGACACCTGGAAGTTAGGCTCAAGAGTCCAAGTCTGGGGGTACCTGTATTATTACAAATATAGTGGTCTCTCTCTCACAAAAATTACAAAAATAAATGCAGGAAATAAATTCTACAACTAAAGGCAGATCTCGGTCTTCAAAAATCTCTTCTCGTCTCCTTGGTGCTCGGCTGGCAGATGCCGGCTTCTCGTGGGTGCGTAGACGCCTACGGTGGAGCGCCTCCCTCGATCCGCGGTACCTCGCACGAAGTCAACAAGAGAGGGGATTAGACAGCTCAACAGATATATCAAAAATAAATAAAAATAGCAAAAAGAAAAGCCATGAAATAAACAATCAATCACAATCACAAACAAGACCCGAACTAAGCGTTGTTGCTCCCCGGCAACGGTGCCATTTGAAAAGCGAAAAAGCGAGAGCTGCTAAATAGTGGTCTGACAACACAGACTCACTGTCGCTGATGCGACTACTCAAGCCTCTTCGTTCATCAACAATTAACCCACACAATCAATAAAGCAATCAATAACAAGGATTAAAATTTATTATACCCTACTAACAAAGTACAGTGGCAAGCAAGTAGGGGTCGAACACAGGAAACAAGGGTGTAGAGTGTAGATAACAATCCAATCCTAGGTTTAATAAGCCACTTAGCCAGTCTAATTTTTTGTGGGTTTTTAACTTTTATTATTTTTTTAAATTTTGTATTTTGTTTTTTTTTTGATTTTTTTTAATTTTTATAATTTTATATTTTATAATTTTTTGTTTTCTTTTTCAATATTGGAAAATAAAGACAATGTGATAAAAGAGGTGATAAAATATTTATAAAAATATGCAAAAATATTCAAAAATTCAGAAATAAAATCTTTTTGGTCTTTTTATATTTTTCTACTGTTTTTGTGATTTTTGGGTAATTTTTCAGATTGTTTTTGGTATTTTTAAATAATAAAATGAAGCAAACAGTGAATAAGAGGCTGGCTGTAGAGAAAATGGAAATTAAGAATAGCAAACAGTCACAAAAATTTTGTAAACTAATTTTAAAATAAAGACAATAAAAATAGGAAACCACAGAACTTGAGTTTACAATTTTTAGAGTTTTCTACTATTTTCGAGAATTTTTTGAAGTTTTTAAGTATTTTTGAATTTTTAAGGTTTTTCTTTTGAGATTTTTAGTAATTTTTGGATTGAAAATAAAGTAGGTCAAAACACACAACATAGAATATTTTTTGGAATTTTTTAAGACCTTTTAATATTTTTTTGGTATTTTCTAAGCTAGACAGTGCTGAAACAACATGTTTTTGATTTTTAATAAATCTAAAAATGCAATAAAATTAGAAACTAAAAATGTGGCGTGAAAGTAGAAGCAAACAGGAGCTTAATCTATTTTTTTGATAATTTTAGGCAATTAAATGAGGCGTGAAATAAATAGGCTAAGCACACAAAAATCCCAAGCCTAGCAGGGGTATAAATGTAATTATAGAAACATCCAGGGGCTCAGATGCAAATTTCACCAAAAAGGAACGCTCAGAACACGTGATATATCATTCACAGGGGTATACTTGTAATTACCAAAAGCCAGCAGGGCATACATGCAATTTCTCCAAAAACATATTTAATTAACTACGCACAGGGATGTAATTGCAAATAACTAAAAGTTCAGGACTAGATATGCAAAATACCCAAAAGTCACGCGCCCCAATCATGTGAGGTGATGTGGCGTGGACCTAAGTGCAAATAGTGAAAATGTGAGGGCCTAAGTGCAAATATTACAAAACTTTTTAAACTTCAGACGAAAGTTTTTAGACTAAAAAGTAAAAGCAAAAATGCTTGGGCTGAAGATGCAAAATACCCAAGCTCCCGATCGTGCGGCCGATGGAGATTCACTTAGACACGTGACGAGCATCGAGCGGCTGGTACCCCTTCGTCCCGGATGGCTGAGATTAGATCTTGGGCTGCTGATCCAACGGCGGGGAGCAACAAGCGATCGGACGGTTGGCGTAGCGTCTGGAGTTGGTGTCTGATGACACAAAATCCCGAGAGACTAAGGTAAAGGTACTGAATCGATGGTCGTTGCGACCTCAATCACTCGGATGTGTCTATCAAGAAAAATGAACCACTCGCGAAGAATAAAATCAATCAAAGCAAGGAAGCGGTCCTGCTATATGTTTAACCTGGTATAGCACCCAGGGTCGAACTCGAGGAGCACGGATTGGTCGAAGGCCTACGAAGTAGTAAAAACAAATAAAATAAAAGACAAAATATTTTTTTAGTGGTTTTCAATTATTTTTATATTTTTTTGGATTTTTAATATGTAAAGAAAATAATAAAAACAAAAACAATCACACTTTGACAAATTATTTAAGGCAACAAAATTCAACCAAAAATTAAAACAAAAATCTTTTTATGTGTTTTATAATTTTTTATGTTTTTGATGAATTTTTGGGATTTTTCTGATATTTATTTTAATTTCTAAAAATCAAACAGTAACAAAAACAAGGGGTACTGTCCAGCCAAGCCTAAAGTCCCTAGATAAAATACCTAAGGACCTCAAAAAGGCCTGGAGGTAATTTTCCTATAAAATAGATGAAATAAGGAAAATTTAGGTACCAGATTTATTGTTTTTGGATTTTTTATGTATTTATTAGAATTTTTATGGGGTTTTTGGGGTTTTTGAGTTTTTAAGGTTTTTAAGCAATGAAAAATAGCCAAAATTGGCTAGAAAATCAAAAAACACAAACTAAACAGTAACTAATTTTTCTAGAATTTTTAGGGGCGTTTTTATATTTTTTTGTGATTTTTAAATCTAGACATTAGCAAAAACTAAGGTTTTTGAATTTTAAAAATATCAAACAAAATAAAAAATGTCCTCAAAATTCACGAAAATCCTACAAATGGCAGGAGCCATGTGTCAAATTTTCATCGAATTTGGAGGTGATTTGATATTTTATTCAAAAATAACAAAAGGGTATTGTGCACAGGGACTGGAATGCAAATACCCAAAGTTCTGGGGGTCCCGATGCAAAATACCCAGCAAAACACGCGCCAAGCGCGTGCCTGGGGCACTCAGGGACCTATATGTAAGGAAAATAAGTCCCGAGGACCTATTGGTAACACGTACCAAAAGTCCAGGGGGCTCGGTTGCAAATAACCCAAAAATTAACGCACATGTGCAAAACAACCACGCACAGGGGTATAAATGCAATTAACTAAAAAGTTTCATTCATTCATAAACGTCCAGAACTACAAGGGCATAGATTGCAAATACACCAGAAGAACACGTGTCGAAGCACGTGACACACTACACACAGGGGCATACATGCAATAAGAAAACAAGACAGGGTCCAAAGTGCAAATGTACCAACGTAAATAAAATACGAAAAATATTTACAGGACTGAAACAAAACAAGACTAAAGCCAAGGGCTTAAGGGATAAATTACCCTTTATTAAGTTGGCCGTCGGATGGGCGCCACGTATGCTGATGAACGGCTGGAAATGGGTGGCGCCCAACGCTGATATCCCTCGGGTTGATCGATTGGTCCAGGCGTCGCCACGTGGGAGATCGAACGGTGGAGATGTACTGTGGCTAAACCTCGGGCATCGATGGTCCAGATCGCTCCTCAGATGGATCTAACGCTGCTGGTGGCTCCTGAAGCGGACGGTGGCGATCAAATCTGGAGCAGGAGGGCAATCCAACGGCTGCTGGAGGTCCTCGAAGAACAAGAGGCCGACGAACTTCGCCGACCCAGTACGTGCGCTCCGAGCCTCCGTGGGGGCTTCTGATGATCGAGGAAGCTTCGCCTTGGCCTCCCGCGTCTGTGGGACGTCTCCGATGAATCAACGGAGCTCCGGAGAGCTCTGTCGACTCCGGCGGAGGAGAAGCTCCGGTTCTCAAGTAGGAGGGCCTCAGACAACCCTCGATTGACCTGCAAAACGCAACCAAAGAGCTCCTGGGTCGAGGGCAAACTGCCTCGACCCCGTTAGCGGTGGTGCAAGTGGACTGTGCGGTGGTGCGGGCGAACCCCGGTAATGCGACGGCGAAGGGGTTCGAACCCCAACTCCTGTGCGAGCTGGGTTGAACGGAGGGGCGGAGAAGGTGCGCGGGGGAAGGGCAAACGTGATGGGGGATTCTGATGATCGAACGGAAGGGGGAGATGGCCGGAATCGATGATGGTTGGCGACGGCGAGATTTGGGGCTAATCGAAAATTAGAGAAAAAGAAAGAACTACATGTCTACCTGGGTGAAGGAATGGGCTGTGGTCGAGCTTGCGCAGCTCTGGGTCTTCGCCTCAAGGAACGCCGACGTCCGAGGCTCGAGCTCCAACTCAGGGCGGAGCACGGTGGTGATACTCGCCAGATTAGTGGAAACCTCCTCCTCGCCTCGCTGCAACAGGTGGAGACGCTCGCTGTCACTCGTGCGATCACGCTGGAGCTCACAGGGAAAAAGGGGAATGACCAAAGATGAAGAATTAGGGTGGCGGAGCAGAGCTTAAGTATGCTGGCGGGTCCGGGAAGAAGGGCGCGGGTAGGGCGATGTAGCGCGCGGATCCCGAGGCGAAGGCTCCGGCGAGGTTCTCGGGTATGATGTGAGCAATCCGGACCCGGGGTTTGGGCAAAAAGGAGTCGGGTCTGCATGGGAAAAATCCGAGAAGATGGGTCGGGCGCAGCAGACCCGTGGGAAGTGGTCCTGGGGGGGGAGTTGACCGGGCGGTCAACATCCCCCAGGGCCAATGGGTGAAGGCCACGTGGCTAAAGTTTGGAATTGAAAAATAAGGTAGCAAATGGCCGAATTTGTAAAAAGTCAAAACATGAAATATTTTTATTTTATTTTTTTCTATTTTTTTGTGATTTTTAATAATTTTTTTGGAATAAAAATAAGGTATTTACATTATATAGCTATATATAGGTATATATACAATATGTAGGCTTTTGATTTTTGATTTTTAATTATTATTTTTGTACAATTTTATTCCCATTTTATATTTTATTTATTTATAGTATAAAATAAGGAATAAAAGGATGTTTTTATTTTATTTTTATTATTTATGTACAAGGGTAAAATACATAGATATTTACATCTATATACATGGTATATGTACAATGTATTTTTGTGTTTTTGATTTTTCTATTTTTATTTTGTTTTGATTTTAATTCTTTTTATTACAATATATAACATAGAATATTTACAAAAATTACTTTTATATATTTCAAGGTTACATAAATACATAGATGTGATATATGTACATGATGAAAGGGTCTTTTTAATCTTTTTGATTTTTAACTTTTTATTTTGTTTTTATCTTTTATAAATATATACAAATATTTACAAGCATATTTTTGGGTGAGGAAAACACTTTTATTTTATTTACATAAATATTTACACAAGAGCCCCTATCTCCCTCTACTTTGGCTTTTATGCGGTCAGGCCCATGCTGAGCCCTCCCTTGGGTTAGGTTGCTCAATATTTATTCTAAATATTTCCCTCTTTTTCTTTTTAATCTTTATTCTTTTATTTTTGCACAAAAACATGCTAATTATAGATTTTTACACAATGCATGCTTTTGGTAATTATTCCTATTTACACATATCTACATGCATTTGCAGAGGTTTTTGTAGCTAAAATATAAGAATAAAGAGTGATGAATGGGTATTCATCACCCCCCTATACTTAACTTTGCTAGTCCTTAGCAAACACTTATTTGAAAAAGAAGTGAAAAAGAAAGAAAGAAAAAGGAAAAGAGGATGTACATGGATCAAGGTTGATTATTAAACTTGCCTTCATTAAATTGGGGTATGGAGCTCGATCAGATCATTGGATTATTAATGTGTCGGAACCTTATTTAGACTTAAGCTTAAAACTCAACAGCCTCCAAGTTCCACTAATCTATAATCAAGACTCCTCAATGCTCCAGATCAGGAAAAGTCATCAATCACAAACCCTGAAGACCATGAATCTTTTCTTGTCCTGTGAATGTGAAGTCTAAGCTCTCCACCTCAGAAATGGTAACTTGACAACCCTCCCCAACAAGGTAACTCTATGACCTCAATCTGGCCACTCTTTCCTCGAGGAGCGGGGTATTCCCTTCTAAGTTCAAGTACAACCGGCTCAAGTAGAGGGGGAAGAAGAGAATGGGTCAAGGCCAGTGTAGCCAAGTACCCTTGGGAGCTTGACCAGTGTAGCCAAGTCTCCCTGCTGCAAGCTACAACAGGTGGATCATGAAACCAAGCTTTGCTTATTGCACTCTATATACATACTCCGGTGGGATTACCATTTTCTCTCAGACCCACCACTTTTTTTGGAGTTCTTTTCTTTTTGCACTTTTTTTTTCAAGTGCATCTGTACAACATATACATGTGCAGCATATATACAAGGAGTTTTTCCTCTTGAGCCAGTAGACTATCCCTCTTTTGAAGCTTTATTGCAACCCACAACTCCCGTCGTTAGACCTCATGGCAACCAGACCAAGTTGAGACGCACTTCCTTCACTATAAGAAGAAGAGAGGTTCCGCCTAGAACTACTACCCTCATATGCTACCCCAAGTCAAGGAAGACTGCCTCCTCACCACCTCATCCGTAGAGAGCTCGGTGCATAGTGCTGGTGTCCAAGTAAAGCCATAATCTATATGAGTCATGTGTTGTTGTTAAGTGTTCTACTTAGGCTCATTGAGATGATATGTGATCATAGCCTAGTAGACTCAAAGAATTAAGTCACCATGGACCTGAAAAGCCTTAAACCTAAGTCCTATAAGGTTCCTCTTAGAAATTAGGTGGATTAAGATCTTAATCAAGCTCCATTTCTCAATTTGATTCCAGGCTAGTTTAATTGTCAACTCTCATCCAAGAAAAACTATATACATATGTACAAAAAGATGCTTATTTACACAACATTTACAACCATGCAAAATTTTTGAAAAATGTTTTGAAATCATGAATGGATGATGCATGAAGTGCAAGTTTTGCAAAAAGATATTTACACACATTTACACAAGATTTTTGCAAACTTTTTGATTTTCAAAACATTTTGGAAAAATTTTGTACTATATACATAATTTTGATAAGAAAATATTTACACAAGCTTTACACAAAAGATTTTTGAAATCATTTTTACAAAAATAATTTGTACACTAGCTATGTATGTGCAAATAAAAGAAGATTATGTACATGAAAAATTTTTATTTTTGTGGTTTTTAGCCATTTTTATTTATTAACACACTCACACAAAGTATGAGTTATGGCTAAAGTATATATGAAATATATACACACCCCCCTATACTTAGCTCGAACGATGTCCTCAGAGTTAAGAGCGATGAAGAAGACATAACTCGTGCTAGGTATAGTGAAGTGAAAAGGAAGTCTATACAAAAAGGAAATGAAAAGTCAAGAGGGGCCCAGGTCTCCCCCCTATACTTAGGATCAAGTAATCCTAAGTATAGCAGGCTGTATACTAAGGGAAAACCCGAGTGCAGAATGTACAGGGTCTACCCCCCCTATACTTAGGGTGAAATATCCCTAAGTATAGGCAGCAAAAACAGGGGTAGACAGAAACAAAAGAAATACCCGAAAGGCCTCACATCCCCCCTATACTTAGGGTAAAGTGCACCCTAAGTATAGCATAATCACAAGATGAAGAAAGGGATGTGGGATTAAAGAATGTAGTGATATGGACATCTGGATCTATATACAGCGGAAGATCAGTGAAACTCAGGCGTGAGATGCATTAGATGTGAGTCAACAGACCACATCTCACGCAAAATGAATAGGGGCAAGATCAACGACCCGTGGCTCATGATCTAGAAATGGTTTGAGCCGCTGGCCGTTCACTCGAAAGGTACTCTCAGAAGACAACTCGGATATATCTATGCTACCGTTGTCATATGCCTTTCTAACCAGATAAGGTCCCTTCCATTTGCTATGTAGCTTCCCTGGAAATAATCTAAGCCTCGCATCAAACAGCCATACTCTCTGTCCAATCTCAAAATGCTTGTGGCTGATACGAGAATCATGCACTCCTTGACTTTCTCCTTATAATGTAGGCTGCTTGAGAAAGCTGCATCTCTAAGCTCCTCCAGGGCAGCTAACTCTGCCCTCCTCTGGTCTCCCATACCATCTGGATCCATTAAAATATCTGTAACTGCCCAAAGTGACTTGTGCCTCAGCTCAACAGGTAAATGGCATAGCTTGCCATATACGAGGCGAAAGGGAGATGTGCCCAAAGGTGTCTTGAAAGACGTCCTATACGCCCACAAGACCGAGTCCAAAAGTTGTGACCAATCCTTTCGGTCAGGGCGGACGACTTTCTGCAGAATAGTCTTGATCTCCCTATTCGACACTTCGGCTAGACCATTCGTCTGTGGATGGTAAGGTGTAGCAACACGATGGTCTATGCCGAACTCGCTAGCAAGTGCCTTCACCTGGTCGTTGATGAAGTGAGATCCCCCATCAGAAATCAAAACTCGTGGAACCCCGAACCGCGTGATGATGTGCTTCCTCAAAAATCTGCAAACGGTCCTCGCATCAACGGATCGGGCGGGGATAGCCTCCACCCAACGACTCACATAATCAACGGCCAACAGAATGTACTCAAATCTCTGACTCTTAGGGAATGGACCCATGAAATCGATGCCCCATGCGTCAAAAACCTCACAGAAGTGAATGGGCTGCATCGGCATTATATCACGCTGTCCACAAGTGCCCATCCTCTGACAATCAGTACACCTCTTCACGAACTCATCAGAGTCCTTGAAGAGGGTAGGCCACCATAAGCCAGATTGGAGCACTTTCTGTGTCGTTCTCCTCCCAGAATGATGTCCTCCTGCCTCAAGCTTGTGGCAGTAAGTGAGGACGCTATGGTGTTCCTCCTGAGGAATACACCGACGCCATACGCTATCCCTCCATCGTGGTAAAGGATGGGATCCTCCCAATGGTAAGACTTGGCCTTCGCAAGGAAGGTCTCTAGCCTCTGCCTGGGCCAATCTTGTGGTACTTTCCCAGCGACGAGAAAGTTCACAATATCGGCGTACCATGGGAGTGAGGCGATAGCAAGGATCGCCTCATCTGGGAAGGTATCTCTAATAGGATCAATCTGCTCAGAATCCTCAGGCTGCTCTAGTCGGGAGAGATGATCCGCCACCACATTCTTGACTCCAGGCTTATCCTTGATCTCAATGTCGAACTCCTGGAGTAGAAGGATCCATCTAGTCAGTCTGGCCTTGGCATCCTTCTTTGCCATGAGGTACCTGATGGCGGTGTGATCTGTAAACAAAGTCACTCTAGATCCAATGATATACGATCTGAACTTATCTAGGGCGAACACTACGGCTAGCATCTCCTTCTCTGTGACCGTGTAATTCCGCTGGGCAGAATCCAATGTGCGGCTAGCGTAGTGTATGGCAAATGGAACTCCATCCCTCCTCTGTCCCAGCACTGCCCCTACGGCAAAATCGGAGGCATCCGTCATGATCTCGAATGGGAGAGACCAATCAGGCGGCTGGAGGACAGGAGCCTCAATAACACACTGTTGGAGAGTCGCGAACGACGAAAGACACTTGTCATCGACAAGGAACTCGGTGTCTTTCGTCAAGAGGTCAGTCAACGGTCGGGCAATCCTGCTAAAGTCCTGAATGAATCTCCGATAAAATCCAACGTGCCCTAGGAATGACCGTAGCTGCCTCAGATTGGACGACGGTGCGAGTTTCCTAATGACATCAACCTTGGCCGGATCAACCTCCATGCCCCTGTTGGAGATGATGTGGCCAAGCACCGTCCCTTGAGTCACCATGAAGTGACTCTTCTCCCAAGATAAAACCAAATGGAACTCAATACATCGCTGGAGTACTCGGTCTAGGCAGTGAAAAGCGAGAAAGCGAGAGCCGCTAAATAGCGGTCTGACAAGTCAGACTCACTGTCGCTGGTGCGACTGCTCAAACTTCCTTGGTCTTCAACAATTAACCCACACAATCAATCAGAGAAAGAATAGCAAGGATTAAAATTTATTATACCCTACTAATGATGTACAATGGCAAGCAAGTAGGGGTCGAACACAAGGAGCAAAGGTGTAGAGCGCAGATAAAAATCCAAACCTGAATCTAACAAGCAACTTAGCTAATCTAGAATTTTTGTGGGTTTTTTTATTTTATATTTTTTTTTAATTTTTAATTTTTATATTTTTGTATTTTGGTTTTTAATTTACTGATTTTTATATTTTATATTTTAGATTTTTTTTCTTTTTTCTTTTTTTTTAATATTGGAAAGTAAGGACAATATAAAGAAAGACAAGTTAAAATATTAATAAAAGGGCACCAAAATACTCAAAAATTCAGAAATAAAATGTTTTTGGTCTTTTTAATATTTTTTACTGTTTTTGTGATTTTTGGGGATTTTTTCAAGATGTTTTTGGTATTTTTAAAGTCTGAAATAAGGCAAACAGTAGAAATACGGGCTGGCTGTGACAAAAATGCAAGTTAAAAATACCAACCAGTAGCAAAATTGTTTCACACTATTTTCTAATAAAGAGAACAAAATTAAGAGTAAACAGAAGCTGAGTTTGCTATTTTTGGGTTTTTCTATTATTTTATATAATTTTTTGAAGTTTTTAAGAGTTTTTAATTTTTTTGTGATTTTGTTTTGAAATTTTTAATGATTTTTGGACTGACACTAAAAGATAATAAAATAGACACTAAGTAAATTTTTGGGAATTTTTGGAGGTGTTTTGATATTTTTTTGGTATTTCTAAGGTAGACAGTACACAAAAAGGCTGTTTTGATTTTTTTATAAAATAGGAAAATAAAATAAAATCAAAAACTAAATATGTGCCGTGAAAGTACACGTGTCCAGTAGCCTAAGTCTATTTTTGTGGAATTTTTGGAGTTAAAATGATCTATGAAATAAATACAACAAGCATCCAATTCAAAATCAGGCCTGGCAGGGGTATATGTGCAATATGTCAAACATCCAGGGGCATTCATGCAATTTTCACCAAGAAATCACGCGCAACTCACGTTACTCACCACTCACAGGGGCATAAATGCAATTAAAGAAAACCGGCAGGGCGTACATGCAATAGTTCCAAAAATATATTATATATCCTACGCACAGGGATGAAATCGCAAATACTGAAAAGTCCGGGGCCTATCTTGCAAAATGCCCAAAAGTCACATGCCAACGTCACGTGAGGTGACGTGGCGTGGATTGGAGTGCAAATAGTGATAATGTGAGGGTTCGAGTGCAAATATTACAACACTTTTTAAACTACAAATAAAAGTTACTGGACTAAAAAGTAAATACAAAAAAGCGTGGGTTAAAGGTGCAAAATACCCACGGGGCTTGATCCAGCGGTCGATGGAGATCCACTTATCCACGTGGCGCGCATCCACGGCGCGTGCCCCTTCGTCGCAGACGGCTGTGATTAGATCTTCAAGGCTTGATCGGACGGCGAGGAGGTGACGGAAATCGAACGGCTGGTGGCGTATCTGGAGCGGACCTCTGATCCAACGGCAGGGGAAGGCTCACGAAGAACACTTCCCCGGCGAACCTCGGCTGGGAAATGTGGCCGACACACGGCCTCTCCGACCCCAGGATCAAGGGCAAAACGATCCTGGGGCACGTCCGCGTTTGTAGGTGGTCTCAGGCGAGCCTGAGATGGCTTGAAGCGGCCGGACGGTGGAGGTGACCTGGGGAGCTGCTCCTGAAGTCCTCGAGAGTCGATGGAGCCTTCTCCTTGGCTCGGACCTGCGTGGTTAGTTGCGCAAAATCCAGGCGAAGCCGCAGGTGGGTCCCGATGGTTCCGATGAGGCGAAAGAGGGTGCGGGCGAAGAACTCCGGCGAGCGGCGGAGGAGGGAGTTCGGTCGGTTCGATCTGAGCGAGATCGAGGGGGAATGAAGGGTGATGCGGCGTGACGGAGCGACGAGGAAGAAGATGGAGGTGGTCGAAGCGGGCTGAAGGTGACGGGAGTGATCGGAAAATGGAGGCGGAGCTCAGCTCCGCCGTGGACTTTGATCGATGATTCACGGCGAATGGGTGATCTAGGATAAAAACTGCTATAGGTCTACACTAATCTACGCTAAAGCTACCAGAGGACGAAGAGAAAGGAGGAGGGGACTCACCAGAGACGTCGGGCGAAGAAGCGCGGCGGAGCTTCGGCGAGGGTCGGATCGACTTCGATTCGACGCCAACTGACGCAAACCCAAAGTCAAATCGACTCCTGCTGTCACCAGGAGGACAACGGGCTAGGGGTTTTCGAGTGGTTTTGGCGGAAGAAGGATCAAACTTTGAATCAAAGTCGGGGGGTGTCTTTTAAAGGGTTGACGGCGAGGCGAGGAAGACGAGGCTTTTGCGCCTCGGTCAGTGATCCACAGCCCAAGGAATCACTTGGGCGTGAATCACCATTGACCGAGGAAAAGATTCCAAGAAGGAACCATCACCAAATGGTGATCGAGGCTCCCTCGAAAAAGGGGTGAACATAGGGTCAAACTTGACTCTGACAAGGGACAGACCTCGGTCAGAGAGTTGACCGAGGTCAACCAATGGAGCGTTCTGGTTGGTCCACGTGGACCAACCAGAAAATTCCTTGGCTAAAAACCTTGTAAAATGGATTAAAAATATCAGACGAATTAATTAAATTTTGGGTATAAAATAAAAAATGTTGTAATTTTATGAAGTATTTTATGGTGATTTTTATTTATTTTTATGAAGTATATTTTTACAAGTTTGCATTTATACCCCTATAGGTATCTATATCTATATATTTAAGTATTTTATTTTTATTTAGGTATTTTTAATTTATTTTATTTTGGTTTTTATTTTCTAAAATTACAAAATACTTTTATATACACAAATAGATTTTTATTTTATTTTATTGATGTATTATGTACAATAAATAAAATATAAGTATAAAAAGTATATGTATGTGTATAGGTAAAATACCTATGTATTCTATTATATAAGTATTTTTATTTTGTATTTTATTTAGGCTTTTATTCTAATTTTAATGCACATAATTATTATAAGTAATATTTACAACATTATAAAAATATAAAATTGTAAAAAATAATAAATAAATAATAAATTGAATAATTTAATATGTACAAGTATACAATGTGGGTCCAAAAGTCAACTTTCAAACCGTAGCTCCGCCAAATGCAAAACCACCACCATTAATTAGATTATTTTCTTCTATATACAATTAAAGGTGAGTACGCTGCATTTGGAGTTTTTATTTGTGAGATACGGGTCTGGGAAGTTGGCATTCTGGATTTTTATTCAGACCATAACTTTTTATCTGTACATTATTTTTCTGTGAAATCAATTTTGTATTTTTCTTTATTAATTTATCTACAACTTTCATATACAAAGTTTCTTTATTTGATGTATAAAAAGTGGAACCAAAACTAGGTCCCAAAATGAATAAAGAATGAATAAAATGTATAGGTATTTTATCTGTGTTTCTGACCTTATCTCCCCCTACTTTATTCCTTGTCGACCTATTCATCAAGATGCCTAGGTCTCGGGGTTTCGGGTCATAAAATATTTACAATATTTTATTCTTTTTCTTTTCTTTTCTTTATTCAATAATTTTGGCTTTAAAAACCGTATTTTATACAATATTTACACACATATACATGAATGCTAAAATGCATGAATTAATGCTATTTACACGCATTTACTAGGGTTTTTAAGGCCAAAATGATAGAATAAAGATGATGAAACGTGGATTCATCAGGCAGTCAAGACAGGAGTCGAATCCGTCGCCGTAGACTGAGAAATCGTCCATGAAGACCTCCAAACACTCCCCTACCATGTCCGAGAAGATCGACAGCATGCACCTCTGAAAAGTCGCAGGGGCATTGCATAGCCCAAATGGCATGCGTCGAAAAGCATATGTGCCGAAGGGACAGGTAAAGGTGGTCTTCTCCTGATCCTCAGGAGCGATGGCCACTTGGTTGTAGCCTGAGTACCCATCCAGGAAGCAATAATGGCTCTTCCCTGCCAGTCTCTCAATGATCTGGTCAATAAAAGGCAGGGGGAAATGGTCCTTCTTGGTGGCTTGGTTGAGTCTCCTGTAGTCAACACAGACCCTCCAAGAGGTGGGTACTCGTGTAGCAATCTCCTCTCCCGACTCACTGATCACAGTCGTGATGCCCGTCTTCTTGGGCACCACATGCAAGGGGCTAACCCACTTGGAGTCGGAAATGGGATAAATAAAATCTGCACTCCACCATTTCGATATTTCCTTCATCACGACCTCTCTCAGGTTGGGGTTCAGACGCCGCTGGAACTCACGCGACAGCTTCGCCCCCTCCTCGAGATAGATATGGTGGGAGCACACTGATGGACTAATCCCATGGAGATCTGCTACACTCCATCCGATCGCCTTGCGGTTCTTTTCAAGAACCCCCATCAAACGGGGTTCTTGCTCTCCAGTCAACTCGGCGGAGATGATGACTGGGTACATCTCTGGCTCGCCCGCAAGGAATCGATACTTCAGCGAGGTAGGGAGCGGCTTCAGCTTTGGAATGCTCGGTGCTGGCAAATCTGGCTGTGGAAGAAACTGAGTGAAAGCTGCTAAGTCTGCCAAATCTGCCTGGGAAAGTGTAAGCGTACTCTCGCAAATTGGATTGGAAGAAGGCTGCTCAACTGCACTGTCTCTGGTCTGCTCTGCATCTGCCTCCTCCTCATCTGTAGGCTCAGGTGGAATCAGGTCTGGCATCTGATCATCACAATCGGCCCAATCAGACTCTGAATCCGAGGGATCTGTATCAACCACGGTGGCATCAGTACCACCGTAAAGCAAGGTGGTCTCAGCACCACCATCACTGGAATCCGTGTAGCGATCAAGGACCGGCTCTGCTGCCTCTGTGGTATCCTGAACCAGGGCTGTGCTCTCCAGACTCTCCTCTGCTATCATCTCGGCATCAACTGTATCTGAATATGAGAGGATGGTCTGTGCTGCAGGATCTGCCCAAGCTGCCTCATCATCTGTGATCACAAAATCACAGTCCTGGTGGATGTCTGGCTCTGCATCTGTCAGCTGCTCTGAATCTGTACTTGCATCTGAGCGGGCTCTCTCTCTAGCGCTGTAGTCCTCGACCGTCTCTATTTGTATACTCTCGCCCTCGACGCAAAAGTACACCTTCCCGCTATCATGATCAGTCACCGCCTTGGCTGTGGCCAAGAATGGACGACCGAGGATGATGGGGGTATCAGCCACTGACTCAGAGATCTCCATGTCCAATACTACGAAGTCAACGGGGAATTTCAGGCCCTGAATCGTGACGATAACGTCTCGTAATAACCCCTTCGGCCTCTTGACAGATCGATCAGCGAACTGAAGGACTGTCCTGCTCTGTCGAAGAGTGCCCAACTCGAAGCGGTCGAGAAGGGCTGACGGAAGAAGGTTGATCGACGATCCGCTATCTAGTAGAGTACGGTCGAACCTCTGCTCACTAATCTGGCATCTGACATACGGGGCCCCTGAATCTGGCCTCTTGGCTGGCAGACGGTTCTGGATCGCAAAACACGTGGCTTTGGTCAGCACATGTATCTCTGAAGTGTGGTTCCTCCTACTCCTCCTGACTGTGGTCCTGTCTCTCAAAGAATGCTGGAGAAGAGGAATGTGCTGCAAAGCCTCCTGGAGGGTCAGCTGGATGTGAAATTGGTCTATCATGCTCTGGCTGAACTCCTCAAGCTCTCTCTTTTTTGGATTTTCTTTTTTCTTCCCCTTCCCCATCTGAAGGGCTCTAGGGAAGGGGATCACATGGTCCTTCGCAGATGAAGGACTAGGAAAAGGCCTAGACGGTTCGATGACCGGATCCACACATACATCATGCACCACAGTGGGACCAGAAGAAACTAAACCTTTTCCTTTATTCAAACCAAAGTCCTGAGATACATCAAAGCGAGGAAAGACAACATCTCTCTCAACACAAACACCGGTGGCCTCAGTACCACCATGGGCTGGCTCTGCTGCTGCTGGTGGTAGAGGTCGCGCGGCCTCAGTACCGCGGGCTGGCTCGGCTATCCTGGTGGCTTCAGTACCACCTCCTCGATCTGGTGAAGCGACGGCCTCAGTACCGCCGGTGGGATCAGCATCCTTGGTGGCCTCAGTGCCACCGTCATCATCTGGAGCGGCCTCAGTACCGCTCTCCTCCTCCTCATGTGGCGCCTCTGAAGTATCCTCGTGGTGAAGCTCAGATGAGGCGCCGCCGCCTGCTGGGGTCCTACCGCTCCTAAGTGTGACAAAATCAGCATCAAATAGATCCGAAGATGTATCAACAAATGGGTCACTAGGAGTGGCAAACTCAGTGTGCACTACCTGCTCAGATTTCCTCTTGAGGTTATTCGGATTCGGCTCAATCTGGGCTGGAATGGCGGCCTTCCCTCTCACCAAGTCCCGCATCTCCTGGCGGAACTCGTCTATCTCCCGTCTGAATGTGGCCTGCTGATCCGTGAGGAGGCGGGCGATGTCATCCAAAGTGGGGCTCTCGTGGGAGCCCGACGGGTAGCCTCTCTGGTGGTGAGACTGCTGGAACTGCTACTGGTGGTAAGAGGGGTATGAGGAAGGGTGCTGCTGCTGAACTGGGTGAGCCTGCTGCTCACGTCTCCACGACTGTCCCTGCTGCTGATATGGACGAGGACCGAAGGATGATGGCTGGTGCTGCTGATATGTTGGGGGCTGCTACTGCGGCTGGTGATCTCTCTGCTGGGAGTACTGCCCTCCTTGTCCTGACGGCTGCTGCTGGGGCTGGGCATCACCACTCCCCCACCTGAATCCGGGATGGTCTCGTCGGATCCCAGGCTGGGGGCGGTCATACCAAATCCCGTTGACATCCATCAACGGCTCGGCATCATAGGGGGCTGGCGGGAGTACTGCCAGAGGCTGGTCCGGCTGGTAAACCACCATCTGCATCTCTGGAGATGGCGGGGACTGGTAGGTGGGCTGCGGCTGCTGGTACGGCTCCGCCTGTACAAGGTGAACCTGTCTAGGCTGCACAGGGGTGCTGGAGCGCTGGGACGAGCTGCCGCTGCTGCCGGAGTCGCCTCGCGACTGAAGACGGGGCTGAGAAGCCGTCTGTGCCTCCTGGAGACACATGAGCTGTGTCTTCATGTCGCTCAGAACCTGTGCCATTTGTTCCATCTGAGTGATGCTCTGGCACTGCTTCTTCTCAATCAGCTCCATGCGGTCCAACTTCTCGCTGATAATGCCCATGTCCGCAGCTGTCGACTCTTCCTGTGCTGTTGCGGCTGCGGACGAACTGGATGGACCTGCATCTACCCGTGCTATCCGCTGGTACTGCACGGGTCCTGGCTGCTGTGGCTGGGTCTTCTGAGTATACAACCTGGTCTGGGACATCACCATGTAGTTTTCGGCCATCTCCTCGTAGATGGCCCAGACCTGGTCGTGGTCCTTGGCAAAGTAGGACCCGCCGCAAGAAGCGTTCACCAGACCCTGAAGCTCTGGCGTCAACCCGCTGAAAAAGCTCTGAACTAGGTTCGGCTTGGAGATGTCGTGGTGCGAGCATCGGTCTAGGAGCTCTCGAAACCTCTCCCATGCCTCGTGAAACTGCTCGTTGGGGAACATGGAGAAGTTGCTGATCAGGGCCCTTGCTGCATTCGTCCGCCCGAGTGGATAGTACTTGTTCAAGTACTCGGTGCGGAGCTGCTCCCAGGTGTAGACAAACCTCCCAAGATGCTTCAGCCAGGTGGCTGCTCTATCTGCCAGTGAAAACGGTAAGGCTATCATCCGGATCGTGTCCTGGTCCACATGGCGATCATGGACAGTGCTGCAGATCATCAGGAACTCCTGGAGGTGGAGGTGGGGCTCCTCAGTGGCAAGTCCGTGGAAGCGTGGTAGCAACTGCAAGGTGTTCGGGGGGAACTTGAAGTCCCCCACGATCGCCGGCACCACTACCCAGTGATGCATCAGAGTAGATCCGGGATTGTGTAAATCCCGCATCGGTCGTGGTGGTCCTCCTGCCGCGGCGCCTGCCGCTGCGGCGGCTGCGGCTGCTGCTGCTGCGGCTCGTGCCTCTGCATCAGGTATCTCCTCAGGCTCGCTCTGCTGGTCTCGCTCTGCTCTGAGCCTCTCCAACTCTCGCCTCATCTCTATCATGAATGCCCCCTGATCGCGTAACTGCTGCTGGACTGTCTCAAGTGATGCGATCAGGGTGGAGTTGATCGCTCCCTGGTCAAGTACAAAGTGCTCGGGCTGACGGGAGAGATCATCTGAACTGCCGGCTCCGGCCATAGCGACGTCTGCAAAATCAAACGAGCCCAACTCAGGTGTTGTCAAATGAATCAGTCTCTCCTCGGGCTCGTGTCTCTCAGGTAGAACAGAAAGGGGGTCGAGGGGGAACAGAGTGGAATCGTACTCGGGCTCGGAGAGCGGGTCTGAGCTCTCGCGAGCCAACCTAGATGATGAGGTAGACGTGCCCGAAAGCGGTGCAGCCAGAGGCTGCCTAAGAGACCGTCTACCCATCATCTTGATCTGGCGAGTAAGGCGGATGAGATCTGGAGCAACTATGATCACAACAAACCTCCGGTTCACCAACGCAACGCGAGCTGAAGACCGTGAAAGTTCGGTCAATTTATCTTGTCAATTTTATTTGGTGAACACACAAAATATCAGAGCGCTTACGTGACCTGTTAGGATATCCGATGCTAACCCAACCGACTGGCCCGCACAGAAAAGTCGGTAATCAGTCGGGACTAGCACCGGGGGGCTCTACCTAGGGTGCGGGTCACTCTCTCGCGCATCCAAACCATACAATGAGGGGGTTGCTCTCCCCAAGACAGAATTTTTAGGGTGAGCGGATTTTAAGATCAATAGTATTAGCCAGTCCCAATTTTATGGTTTCACTTTTTTAGTATTTTTCAAAGCAAACAAATGGCCTAACGAATTTTTCGGTTCTCCTGATTATTAAGTCCAACACAGGGGGGAGAAGACGAAAAAGTCGATGCGCGATAAATCAATGATGCATGCTGAGTAAGAAATGCGTACCTGTCTCCAGCACTCTACATGCAATATGATCCGCGCATAAAAGTAAAGACAGAAAGAAAACTGCCTATACGATGCAACGGGAAAGCCGAGTCCTAAACGAGCAATTTCTAGCGGAGAACCGTCTAACCGGTCACCGACCTCAAAGCCAAAGAGTCCGGTCTTGGCCCGTCCCTCCTCTGTCCGACAAATCGGGGGTAGGAGTAAGCGCTTTACAGGACGGGCTGCGACACGTAGGCTACGAAGGCAAATGAGTCGGTTATTTTTATTAGTGATTTTTAAGTAGGTCCAATTAACGATCTATGGGAACAGATAAGCAGTTAGGTGTGTGGATCCTACTAATTACGGCACAATCACCAGAAATTCCTAAGTCTAGGGGCTCGAGCAAAAACCGCGTAAACACCGGAAAAGGCAGAAAGAAAAGAAAAAGAAAGCCGCGAAAAACCGCGAAAAACCGTGCAAGTCCTAAGGGTCCCCCGAGCACACCGGTGCTCGGCGAAACAGACCCGTTACGGCAAGTCCACAACTGTCCAAGTCCAAGTCCCTGTATTATTACAATAATAAAAATAAAATAAAAGACCTCGCCCACTCAACTCTCTCTCACTCTCTCCTGCGGCTCCGCGAAGAAAGGAGCCGCCTCCGAATCCCGCGGTTGCGTCGACTTCTCGAGAGTAGCCGCCTCGGTCCTCGGGCCCTCGCAAGAGAAAATAGAGTGGTCAGAACCAATAATCAAATAATAATAAAGGAAAAGGAAATGAAAATGAAAATAAAAGGTTATTTGTGCAAAAATGTAAAATAAAATAAACACACAAAAGAAAACAAAAACAAAAATAAAAGAAAAAGAAAATAAAGCAAAATAAAGTGAAAATAAAATATAGACAAAAAGCCGCGAAGAGCCGCGAGCTCTGGAAGAGCCGCGAAAAGCCGCGAAAATAAAAACGAAAAGAAAATAAGAAAAACTACTGAGCCGTGCTCCCCGGCAACGACGCCATTCTGATGACACAAAATCCCGAGAGACTAAGGTAAAGGTACTGAATCGATGGTCGTTGCGACCTCAATCACTCGGATGTGTCTATCAAGAAAAATGAACCACTCGCGAAGAATAAAATCAATCAAAGCAAGGAAGCGGTCCTGCTATATGTTTAACCTGGTATAGCACCCAGGGTCGAACTCGAGGAGCACGGATTGGCCGAAGGCCTACGAAGTAGTAAAAACAAATAAAATAAAAGACAAAATATTTTTTAGTGGTTTTCAATTATTTTTATATTTTTTTTGATTTTTAATATGTAAAGAAAATAATAAAAACAAAAACAATCACACTTTGACAAATTATTTAAGGCAACAAAATTCAACCAAAAATTAAAACAAAAATCTTTTTATGTGTTTTATAATTTTTTATGTTTTTGGTGAATTTTTGGGATTTTTCTGATATTTATTTTAATTTCTAAAAATCAAACAGTAAAAAAAACAAGGGGTACTGTCTAGCCAAGCCTAAAGTCCCTAGATAAAATACCTAAAGACCTCAAAAAGGCCTGGAGGTAATTTTCCTATAAAATAGATGAAATAAGGAAAATTTAGGTACCAGATTTATTGTTTTTGGATTTTTTATGTATTTATTAGAATTTTTATGGGTTTTTTTGGGGTTTTTGAGTTTTAAGGTTTTTAAGCAATGAAAAATAGCCAAAATTGGCTAGAAAATCAAAAAACACAAACTAAACAGTAACTAATTTTTATAGAATTTTTAGGGACGTTTTTATATTTTTTTTGTGATTTTTAAATCTAGACAATAGCAAAAACTAAGGTTTTTGAATTTTTAAAAACATCAAACAAAATCAAAAATGTCCTCAAAAATTCACGAAAATCCTACAACATGGCAGGAGCCATGTTTCAAATTTTCATCGAATTTGGAGGTGATTTGATATTTTATTCAAAAATAACAAAAGGGCACTGTGCACAGGGACTAGAATGCAAATACCCAAAGTTCTGGGGATCCCGGTGCAAAATACCCAGCAAAACACGCGCCAAGCGCGTGCCTGGGGCACTCAGGGACCTATATGTAAGGAAAATAAGTCCCGAGGACCTATTGGTAACACGTACCAAAAGTCCAGGGGGCTCGGTTGCAAATAACCCAAAAATTAACACACATGCGCAAAACAACCACGCACAGGGGTATAAATGCAATTAACTAAAAAGTTTCATTCATTCATAAACGTCCAGAACTACAAGGGCATAGATTGCAAATACACCAGAAGAACACGTGTCGAAGCACATGACACACTACACACAGGGGCATACATGCAATAAGAAAACAAGACAGGGTCCAAAGTGCAAATGTACCAACGTAAATAAAATACGAAAAATATTTACAGGACTGAAACAAAACAAGACTAAAGCTAAGGGCCTAAGGGATAAATTACCCTTTATTAAGTTGGCCGTCGGATGGGCGCCACGTATGCTGATGAACGGCTGGAAATGGGTGGCGCCCAACGCTGATATCCCTCGGGTTGATCGATCGGTCCAGGCGTCGCCACGTGGGAGATCGAACGGTGGAGATGTACTGTGGCTAAACCTCGGGCATTGATGGTCCAGATCGCTCCTCAGATGGATCTAACGCTGCTGGTGGCTCCTGAAGCGGACGGTGGCGATCAAAACTGAAGCAGGAGGGCAATCCAATGGCTGCTGGAGGTCCTCGAAGAACAAGAGGCCGACGAACTTCGTCGGCCCAGTACGCGCGCTCCGAGCCTCCGTGGGGGCTTCTGATGATCGAGGAAGCTTCGCCTTGGCCTCCCGCGTCTGTGGGACGTCTCCGATGAATCAACGGAGCTTCGGAGAGCTCTGTCGACTCCGGTGGAGGAGAAGCTCCGGTTCTCAAGTAGGAGGGCCTCAGACAACCCTCGATTGACCTGCAAAACGCAACCAAAGAGCTCCTGGGTCGAGGGCAAACTGCCTCGACCCCGTTAGCGGTGGTGCAAGTGGACTGTGCGGTGGTGCGGGCGAACCCCGGCGATGCGACGGCGAAGGGGTTCGAACCCCAACTCCTGTGCGAGCTGGGTTGAACGGAGGGGCGGAGAAGGTGCGCGGGGGAAGGGCGAATGTGATGGGGGATTCTGATGATCGAACGGAAGGGGGAGATGGTCGGAATCGATGATGGTCGGCGACGGCGAGATTTGGGGCAAATCGAAAATTAGAGAAAAAGAAAGAACTACAGGTCTACCTGGGTGAAGGAATGGGCTGTGGTCGAGCTTGCGCAGCTCTGGGTCTTCGCCTCAAGGAATGCCGACGTCCGAGGCTCGAGCTCCAACTCAGGGCGGAGTACGGCGGTGATACTCGCCGGATCAGTGGAAACCTCCTCCTCGCCTCGCTGCAACAGGTGGAGACGCTCGCTGTCACTCGTGCGATCACGCTGGAGCTCACAGGGAAGAAGGGGAATGACCAAAGATGGAGAATTAGGGTGGCGGAGCAGAGCTTAAGTATGCTGGCGGGTTCGGGAAGAAGGGCGCGGGTAGGGCGATGTAGCGTGCGGATCCCGAGGTGAAGGCTCCAGCGAGGTTCTCGGGTATGACGTGAGCAATCCGGACCCGGGGTTTGGGCAAAAAGGAGTCAGGTCTGCATGGGAAAAATCCGAGAAGATGGGTCGGGCGCAGCAGACCCGTGGGAAGTGGTCCTGGGGGGGAGTTGACCGGGCGGTCAACATCCCCCAGGGCCAATGGGTGAAGGCCACGTGGCTAAAGTTTGGAATTGAAAAATAAGGTAGCAAATGGCCGAATTTGTAAAAAGTCAAAACATGAAATATTTTTATTTTATTTTTTTCTATTTTTTTTGTGATTTTTAATAATTTTTTTGGAATAAAAATAAGGTATTTACATTATATAGCTATATATAGGTATATATACAATATGTAGGCTTTTGATTTTTGATTTTTAATTATTATTTTTGTACAATTTTATTCCCATTTTATATTTTATTTATTTATAGTATAAAATAAGGAATAAAAGGATGTTTTTATTTTATTTTTATTATTTATGTACAAGGGTAAAATACATAGATATTTACATCTATATACATGGTATATGTACAATGTATTTTTGTGTTTTTGATTTTTCTATTTTTATTTTGTTTTGATTTTAATTCTTTTTATTACAATATATAACATAGAATATTTACAAAAATTACTTTTATATATTTTCAAGGTTAAATAAATACATAGATGTGATATATGTACATGATGAAGGGGTCTTTTTAATCTTTTTGATTTTTAACTTTTTATTTTGTTTTTATCTTTTATAAATATATACAAATATTTACAAGCATATTTTTGGGTGAGGAAAACACTTTTATTTTATTTACATAAATATTTACACAAGAGCCCTATCTCCCTCTACTTTGGCTTTTATGCGGTCAGGCCCATGCTGAGCCCTCCCTTGGGTTAGGTTGCTCAATATTTATTCTAAATATTTCTCTCTTTTTCTTTTTAATCTTTATTCTTTTATTTTTGCACAAAAACATGCTAATTATAAATTTTTACACAATTCATGCTTTTGGTAATTATTCCTATTTACACATATCTACATGCATTTGCAGAGGTTTTTGTAGCTAAAATATAAGAATAAAGAGTGATGAATGGGTATTCATCAGTGTCTGATCCAACGGCGGGGGAAGGTTCACGAAGAACACCTCCCCGGCGAGCTTCGTTCGGCGATTGCGGTCGACACACGACCGCTCTAGCCCCCGGATCAAGGGCAAAAGGTTCCTGGGGGCCTTTCCGCGTCTGATGGTGGCCTCCGGCGAAGCGGAGGCGGCGTGGAGTGGTCGGACGAGGAAGGGGACCTGGGCGGCTGTTCCTGGAGCTTTCGATGGTCGAGGGAGCCTTCTCTTGGGCTCGGACCTGCAAGGTTAGATTCACAAAAACCAGGCAAGCAAAATGGTAGGGTCTGATAGTGCAATGGAAGCAGGATGTGGCTCGGATGGTGAGCTCCGGCGAGCGGCGGAGATAGGAGCTCCGTGGACTCGATCTGGGCGAGATCGAGGCGAAATGATGGGTGGAGCGAAGCGACGGAGTGAAGGGGGAAAGGATGGAGGTGATTTGGGCGGCGATCGACAACTGGAGTGGTCGGAAACGACGGGCGGAGCTCAGCTCCGTCGTGGCTTCGATTGAAGATTCACGGCGCTCGACGAAACGAAAAGCTAAACTGCTAAAGACCTAACCTAATCTAGGCTAAATCTACAAGAAAATGGAAAAAGAAGAGGGAGAAGCTCACCGGAGACGGAAGTGGATGGCTTCGGGCGGAGCTCCGGTGAGGGTCGAATCGCTTCGATTCTACACCAAATACCTCGAACCCAGGCTCGATTCGATGCCTGCTGTCACCAGGAGCACGAAGGGCTAGGGGTTTGAGGGTGAAAATGGCGGAAGAAAGATTAAAATTCGAATCGAAGTCTGAGGTGCTCTTTTGAAGGGTTGACGGACGGCGAGAGGAACGAGGGTCAAATGCCTCGATTAGTGGTCCTCAGCCCAAGAAATCACTTGGGCGCGATTCACCACTAATCGAGGAGCAAAAACTCTGAAGGCATCGACACGATTTGGTGCAAGGTGGAGCCTAGAAAATGGCGAGAAGATGGGACAAAAACGCTTCTGACAAGTCTGGAGGAGAAGGTCAGACAGTTGACCTAGGTCAACTGTCAGACCAACCTGGTTGGTCCACGTGGACCAACCAGGAAAAATCCTCAAAAAATGATTTCAAAAATCGAAATAAAATAGTAAATGGACGAATTTCATTTTGGTTAAAAAACAAAAAATGTTTATTAATTTATGAAGTATTTTATTATGAATTTTAATTAATTTTATGAGATGTATTTTAGAAGTTACTTATTTTGGCCTATATAGGTATAATATCTACATATTTTGTTCTTTTATTTTTATTTTAAGTATTTTAATGTTATTATTTTTAGTTATTATTTTATAAAATTATAAAATACTTTTTGTACACAAATTTATTTTTATTTTATTTTTCTGAGATGTTTGGTATATTAAATAAAATATAAGTATAAAATGCATAGGTATAAATATAGGTATAATACCAGTATGATCTATATATGTTTATTTTTATTTTGAGTTTTCTTTGTCTTTTTATTTTGATTTTAATGTACATAATCATTATAAGTATTATTTAAAACATTATAAAAATATAAAAATGAATAGATAATTAATAAAGAATAAATTGAATAGTTTATTCTGTACACTTATACAATGAGGGTCCAAAACTCAACTTTCAAACCGTAGCTCCGCCAAATGCGAAACCACCACCATTGGATAGATTATTTTATTCTATATACAATTAAAGGTGAATATGCTGCATTTGGAGTTGTCAATTGAGAGATACGGGTCTGGGAAGTTGGAATTCTGGATTTTTATTCTGACCATAACTTTTTATCTGTGCATTATTTTTCTGTGAAATCAATTTTGTATTTTTCTTTATTTAATTCTCTACAACTTTCATGTACAAAGTTTCTTTATTTGATGTATAAAAAGTGGAATAAAAAATAGGTCCCAAAATGAATAAAGAATGAATTAATAAATATAGGTATTTGGCCCTTATCTCCCCCTACTTTATTCCTGGTCGACCTATTCATCAAGATGCCTAGGTCTCGGGGTTTCGGGTCATAAAATATTTACAATATTTTATTCTTTTTCTTTTCTTTTCTTTATTCTATAATTTTGGCATTAAAAACAATATTTTATACAACATTTACACACATCTACATAGATGCTAAAATGCATGAGTTACGCCTATTTACACGCATTTACTAGGGTTTTTAAGGCCAAAATGATAGAATAAAGATGATGAAATGTAGATTCATCAGTAACCCCCCAGCCATTTCAATTGAAACTACGCCGCCCCCTTCCATTTCTGACCACCACCTCCGACCCTTTCTCCTTGACCTAATGGCCGCCACGCTTAGCCCTAACTTCAGCCACCCCGCCAGCCCCGCATAACCACCAACCTCTCTCCTCCATTACTACTCCACCATTAAACCTTTGTTAAATACAACCTCACCACCACAAAACGACCATACCCCTCTTCCTATAAAACTGACTCCTCTGCCCACTCGCGAACCTATCCACCATCCACAGGGATCCGCCCTAGCTTCCTCCACCCTCTGATGACAGCGGAGGGCGGTTTTGTCGAGGCGACAATGGTCACCTTCCCCAGGTGTGATCCATGGTCATCTGACCATGCTGTGGCCGCCCCGTGTACCGCCGAGCACCGAGGCATGATCGCTCTCGTCATGCGATGACCGGAGCTCCAGTTCGAGCCTCAGCCCAGACCGCTGCCTCCACCAAACACCTTGCTCCGTCCAGGTACTTTTCCTTATTTTCTTTGATTTTATCCTAATTATCCCATAACCTAAACCCGTCTTCGTCCCCATTTGACCACCTCCGCACCTCCGTGAGACCACCTTCATCTTTGCCGACCCCCTCGCTCACATTCTTCCCTTCTCCAGAGCCACCCGCACTCCGACCCATCTCCTCCACCTCACCGGAGAAGGAGCCCAAGTCCTCCGCTCCCTCCGTCTCCACTGGACCTTCATCCACCTCACTCACTCACACACATCCACTAAAGCATGCTTCGGCTATACTAACCTTGCAGGATCTTGATTGGCCGGAGTTTGCACCGAGCCCTGTCGAGCAATTCTCCTCCGATGAGGCTTCTTCGACCTCCCACTCTGATCATCCTCGGAGCCTCACCGCACATCCAGCCTCCTCGACAGGACATCAGACATCTTCTCTGACCATCAGGCGAACGTCTTGCGCACGGAGGAGCTCGTAGGAGGCCGCTGGATCCCCGCCTCCTCCGGTAGCCCACGACGGATGAAGATGGTACAGATACCATCCGATCATATGGATCGGATGAACTAGATGATGACACGTGGTATTTTTGAGCCTCATGACGAACCAGCAGGCTTGGATCCACCGAGCCTTACACCAAGCCACCAACTCCTGACACGTCAGCCCCGAGCCTGCGATGAGTCCTGAGCCTAGCTCATCACGTGCCCCGTACGTGAGGGCTTGGGAAAATTACATAAAAACCCTAGATGTTTTGGTATTTGCATTTTGGTCCCTAGGTGTATGCCTCACGTGCGCGTATGGGTATTTTACAGGGATGCCCTCACAAGTTTCATAAATTACACTTATACCCCTACGCATTGGAGAATTTACGAAGGGGTCCTGTCGGTTTTCCAAATTACAAATAGGAAGGGACCTATTTGTGATTATTTATCCTTTTCTTCTATGCATTTCTATTACATTTATGCCATTGCACTATTTCCTTCATAACTTAAGCATCGTAGGTCCAAATTGCATGATTTCAGTGTCGTGTTGTTCCTTATTTTGTGATCTATCTGTTAGCTTTGTTAATTTTCTAATCTAACACCAAACGAAATATGATGAATTTTTATTACTAAATAGTGTCTCATACTCAATTGCCTTGCCATTGAATAGGTGTTTGTGTATAATTTTAAGCTCAAATTGATTCGGATTTCAAATCATAATCTGTGCTCATGACTTGTAAGGCATTTTTGTAATTAACATTTCGCATGCATATCATTTGCACTTATTCATGCACATATCTTATTGCATTGAAAATCAACTAAAAAATACATGCATCATATAATTGCATTGTTCTGCATTTTAGTATGCACATATGCATGAAGACCTGAAACTGAGAAGATAATCACCGATCAAACAAAATTCGATGAATAGATTACAATAGCTCGTGTCCCTGTGTTCGACCTTGGTAGACTTGTCAAGTATAAATCTTCCACAACATTCAAAGATTGTGATTTTTGTTGAATTGAATTTGCCTCCTATGCTACGACAATTCTCTATAATTAAAGAGACGAATTTCACGTTCATCAGTAGGAGAGAGAGCAGGAGAGAAGACTAAGGAGAAGAAGAAGAGTAGCCTAGCAATTATTTGTCTTTTTATTTCTCCATTTTGTGAGAGAGATATTTTCTAAAATATTGTAATAAATATTCTCTCTGGACACTTGGACTCTCTGAGGTCCACTGCCCGAGTAATTGTTCACTTTGGGGCCTCATTGATTTTTTTGTAGTTTTCTCAACTTTCTTTTATTTTGTTTCTCAAGTTTTACATTTTTTGCTTTCCTTTACTTTATTTTGTGTGCTTTGAACACCTAGATTTTAGGATTTTATTTGGTTGAGCCAGGTAAATGTAGGTCCACATACTTAAAAGCATTATATACATATATATCATTGGATAGTCAAAATAATAAATGTGTGCATCCCGAGTAGAAATTCTTGCTTGGCTGATTTCCAATTGCACGCATGTAAGATATACCTATATAATAAGTGTTGGAGTATTTGGTTGTGCGTCATATGTATGGGAGATGGGTAAATGGATCTCTCCAGGATCCATTTACCCCATCCAAGAGTTTAGTTCCACATCTACCAGTGGTGGGACTTGGAGACTCTGTGGAGGCTATATAAGGAGCCCTAGACCTCCTGTATCAGATGAGAAAGTGCAATAGACACACCAGCCCTCTGAGGCATTCTTCCATGGTTTCATCCCGCTCCTTAGGGAGTAAGGTTCCACGTAAATCTTTGTCTTCCATATTTTATCTTTTTATTCTTTATTCTCTGATTCCGCTTCCGCTTCCTATTTCCTAACATGGTATCAGAGCAGGTCGATTCTCGAGGATGTTTATGTTCTTTATCTTTGTACGAAAATCATGTTTTTAGTGTTTATTCTTAGATATTATTATGAAGAGTATGCATGTTTGAAGATCTATATAATTGGTTGAAATTCGAGATTGGATTCTAGGGTTCAATTTCATGAACCTTATTTTCGACCAGAAATTCTGCATGTTTTGGCCAAACCCTAGCCGCATCTCATCGGTGTCTAATGGTTGAATATTGCTGTTCAAAATCCATGTCCATGCTCTCAGAAAATCTCAGACCTGTCTCCTTTCGAGCATCTACACGAAGGCGATAGCCTCTACGCTAAAAGCCCACAAGCGGGGCCATCCTCCATACGACCATCGAGCGGCGTGCTCCATCAAGCTTTCTCCTTCATGCCACTTTGACTCATGCACTCTTGGCAACGTTGAAGCCGCGTCCTCGCGCTGAAGATGATGGATCCAACCCTCGCTCCTCCAAAGCGACGCGCGTGGGGCACTTCTTCTGATGCAACTCGCCTCCCTCCTCGCTCTCACGCATTTCCAGGGCCACTTCCATTGACCTCAGACCCCATCGCTCGAGGCCCCCTCCTTTTTAAGTTGCTCCTTGGCGGTGACCCCGCTAGGCGGCTGCCTTCTCCCCATCCGGTTCGGCGAGCCCCAGGCGGCTCCTCCCCATGCTCGAAGCTTCTTCCATGCTAGGGCGCTTCTCCTGCGGTAGATCAGCCGCTAGTGACTTGCGGTGGTGCGAACAAAGACCCTCAAATGGGGGGCGAGAGCTTCATAAAGAGAGCTCATGGGAACCCTAAAAGAGGAGGTCGGTGTTTAAAAAAATTGGGTTATTTGGTTTACAACCCAGGTGGGTTGACCTGTATGTAAAAAAATGATGATGTGTTTCATTGGCCCTGGTGGGCCGAATGCTTTCAAAAAAATTTCGGTTACTTCGAAAATAAAAAAATGCGCGTACATATAAAAAGCTGTACGTAAAGCAAAAAATGTATTTTTGAAAAGGTGCATACAAAAAAAGACATACGCAATGCAAAAAAACACAACAAAAAGTTGAAAGCCATAATAAAAAAATGATATATAGACGACTTTAAAAAAATGTTTCGAAAAAGCCGAAAGAAAAATTGTTGATACATGTTTAAAAAAATGTGTTTTAAAAGAAAATTCTTTGGACAGCTTATTAAAAAATGATGAGAAGCTGCAATAAATTTTGTGAGAATTTTCATGTTTTGTACTCCCATTTTCTATTGTCTTCTCCCAACTTTACCGATGATTGATATTCCGACAAGTATGGGAGAAATGGGGAGTATTATGTAGAGTCACAGGTCTTGTCCCATATTCAGAGTTCAGATTCAGATTTCCAGATCGGTCAGATTTTCAGACTCTGTAGTTTTTCAGATGAAGATTCTATATATGCAATTCCAGACTCGACGTTCAGATTCCGAGTCCCAGTTTGATGCGTAGTTTCAGACTCGACATCAGATAATTCTTAGTCTCCAGTTTCAGACACACACGAGTATGTTGTCTTTTCAGATGTGCAAATGTTTGCCATCTTTAGTTGTGATCCCCATCTTTTCTTGTTTTGCCGGCCAGAGTTTCATGTGAGCCATAGGGACTCCATAGTAGAGGACCATTCCCTATGCCATGTGGGCAAGGGTTTTCATGTGGTATCATAGGGACTCCAGAGTAGAGTACCATTCTCTGTGCCAGATGGGAGAGACCCAATTCTATGACGAGGAGACGTTTCAGGCTCCATTATCCAGCAATCGTGGACTCCGACGATAATTGCACATCCACAACCTTTTTTAGTTCGTCCCTTTTCAGAGATGGAGCAGTTGTCGAGATGTTATGGCGGGCCATAGTACTCCGACGAGGAGACTCATTTCAATTGCAGTGACTCTGACATGCGCAGTTCAGAGCACATGCTCTCCGATGAGGAGATTCAGTTGACTCACACTCCAGCCCGTTCGTCCTCATCACTTGCAAGGCATGAGAAGCAACGTCCTCGACAACAACAGTTGTGTGTGTTGTGTTGATAGTGTTGGAATATTTGGTTGTGCGCCAAATGTATGGAAGATGGGTAAATGGATCTCTCTGAGATCCATTTACCCCATCCATGTTTAGTCCCACATCTACCAGTGGTGGGACTTGGAGACTTTGTGGAGGCTATATAAGGAGCCCCAGACCTCCTGTATCAGATGAGAAAGTACAATAGACACACCAACCCTCTGAGGCATTCTCCCATGGTTTCATCACGCTCCTTAGGGAGTAGGGTTCCACGTAAATCTTTGTCTTCCATGTTTTATCTTTTTGTTCTTTATTCTCTGATTTCGCTTCTGCTTCCTATTTTCTAACAATAAGTATACATATTTATTTAAGTATACAAAATACGTCAGAAAAATACAATAAAATTATATTTAAGTATATGTAAATAAGTTATATATATATTAAGTAAATTAAATAATAAACTTTAAAATACAAAATAAAAATAACATAGTCCAAACATAGGTCAATATACATATACTTATACTTGTAACATTTAATAAATCACCTAATAAAAATAAATAAAAATCAACATTAAAAACTACATAAAATTAGAAATATTTTTTATATTTTATTAACAAATTAATTAAATCATATGATGATTTTTTATTTATTTTCTAAAGTATTTTTGCCTTAGAATTTCATGGTTGGTCCACATGCACCTGTTTGTTGACCTAGGGTCAACTGTCCGGCCCCCCTATGACCTCTATCAGAACTTCACGAGTGCCCCACCACCAGTTTTTCTACACCAAAACCTTTATCCTCTTGCCTCAAGCCATCCACTACACTGTAACCTGATCATCCATCACTCACACCCATCCTCAAATCTTTACCTACCACCATCTCTGTTCACGCCATCGTCCCTCGAAAACTACTAAAAATTCGCCTATAAATATACCCCCAGATCTTCTTTTAAAGTTTTGATCGTTTTTTTGTCCGTCTTAGCCCCTCGTATCTCTTCGTACACCTAGAGTTGGTGACAGGAAGCGGCCGGTGGTGGTGTGCAATGAGGAGGACAACATGAGAGGCGGATCCAACCATCTCCGACGAGCTCACCGTCGTGAGATTTTGCTCCAAGGTTATAAGGTAAATCATAGCTTGTAGATTCAATTCCTGCAAAGGATTTCCACTTAACTTGAGTAGAATAGGTGTAATTAGGTAGCCCTAATTGTCTTGGAGCTAGGGCTCCAGGCCCAAATTCGCCACTCATCGACCACATCTGCAACCATCTCACATCCGGTCCATTTACCTTCACAATCGCCATGATTTACTCCACCTACCAACCCAAATCCTTAGGGATCTAGCGAATCAAAGTTTAATCCACCCACACCTCACTCGAGCTTTACCATATCCACTCATCCCGCATCATTTAGCTTCATACCTGGACCGAGGGAGTCTACCTCGAGCTGGGCGATCTTTTTTGTGCAAGATACATGCTTCGAGGAGCTGTTTGGAGCGAGTGAGATCACCTGGAACACCTCTAGATTTGGATTGAAGAAGACACCCTCCAGATTCACCATTGTCGCACCTCCGGCTCATCGAAGCCTACCTACAGCAAGGGAGCACTCTCAACGACGTGTGGCTATATTATCACAGAGAAATAGAGTCAAAGTCACATGGCTTTCTCGGTCCAAGAAGCTTCGACTCCCTATTCTTGGGTGTTCTTAGTGAGCACCCAGGAACCATTATATCCTCCTAGCATCCCATATCTAATCGGCACCATCCGTTCCTGTTGAAGCATTGCATCATAATAGCCATCAGATCTGCCACAGGTCAAGCATGGGACGACACGATCCAACAACTTAAGGGGTAAATATCAAAGAACCCCCTCCGCTCTTTTATAATTTCTAAATAATCCTATAAATATTGTGTGTCATTTAAAAAAGAGTAGATAATTTGCATGCGCGCCCTTGAAGTTTTTAAATATTGCAATATAGTCCCTATAGTCACGTGCACTAGCATAATTTATTTTGTAAGATTTGCTTGTAAACCCTCATAGGTTCTTGTAATTATGTCTTAATATTAAAGGTTTTAATATTATCTATAAACTTTGGGGTTATTTGCATTGTGTCCCCTTGACCTTTATTTAAATTGCAAATATGCCCCTATCAATTCAAGCATTTTTGTGTATGTTTATCTAATTTTTATAAATATAATTCATGCTTCAAAAATTGTAAAAAATAAGATAATGTGCCTGATGTAGTGTTCTTTCACGCCATATTTTTATCTTGCATTTCATGCATATTTCCTATTTATTAAAAATCAGATGATGCATGGATATTCCTCTTAAAAAATCCAAAAAAATCTAAAAACGTGTTTAAACATTTCCAAAAAAATAATATGTGTTTATTATAGTATTTAGTACCCTTAGATCAAAAATCCCTAAAATATAGAAAAAGAAAATGATAAAAAATTAAAAAGCTCCAAAATTCAATAAAAAGTATTAAAAAATCACAAAAAACCCTCAAAATATATCTTTCTATTTTATATTTTTAATTATATTAGTATATATTAAATTTATTTGGAAAATTTTGAGGTTTCTACTATTTTCAAATCCCAAATCAATTTGTCCTATTTATTTAATCCATGTTTTGAGATATTTTAGACTTTAAAAATACCTAAAAATTAGCAAAAATATATGAAAAATCACAAAATAGTAACAAATTATAAAAAAACTCAAAACATTTGATTTTGCTATTTTTGACTATATTTACATATATTTATAATTATATAGTGTATTATAAATCTATATATAATTATATAAGCTATAATATTCATTATTATTATAAATATTTTATAATTATATATATTAAAAATTAAAAAATAATTTAAAAAAGAATAAAAAACCCACAAGAACCTAAGTAAATAGTGTGCATACCTATATACATCTATACATATATTATTTTTTTATTTATTCATAAATAATATACCCGTGTTACACGCGTGTTCCCTGAGTACGACCCCTACTTGCTTGAGCACTGTACACATTCATCGTAGGGTATAATAAAGTTTGATTCACACTTACTTATTCATTGTTTGATTATTATTGTGTTGGTTTATTGGTGTTTTAATCATTTGGTTTTCAAGAGAGGTTGAGATAATTACTGTTGGTCCCGCCTTGTGTGGACCACAAGGCTGCTCTTGGGACTATCTTTGATTTAAACAATGCCCAACATTTACCACCACACACTGCCGTCCCAAGGAAATTGCTGAGAGAGAAGGGATAAAATTCTCAAAGGATATTTCCTTCTCAAAGTTGAATTCTATTTTTAGAATCAACTTCATTATAAGGGTTAACGGAGAAAAATATCAAAATATTGTATTTTCCCTCAAACCATGTTCCGTCCTCCATTTGTGAGCCTCAAACGAGACATCTCGCCACAAGTCTTCCTTGCTTCTTGTTCGTGCGGTCTCTATACACTTAGGGTTGAGCATGGGCTGGGCTCGGGCCGGGTTTGCCTTGGCCCAGACCAAACCCATTTTGGTATATGGGTTAAAGGGTCGGGCCTTAGGCGCGTTTATTTTTTAAAATATAGGCCCAAACGTGAACCCGGCCCGAAGATTATTGGGTCGGGTTCGGGCCGGGCCGGCCCATTTAGATGCCCCAGCTTTTATCTCAAATGCATCTAAAAATGGATGTAGATTTTGCATCTCAAATAGCAATATATGAATTCGATAAGAGTTCGTAAAACCTATGTTAATGAAGCACGACATCCAGTTTGCATAACGAATGCATATTGGAGTAGTTCATGAATTGCTTGAAAATAACATTAAGACGATGAATGTTCTCCTTGATCAGAACCTGGTGGCAAAGATCAATAGCTATAACCTTCCAGTCTTAGCAGATGATATCAATACAAAGGTAACAAATAAATGCAATATGAAACTTTTACATTTGGTAATTTTAATTGGCATCTAATTTATCTTTATTACAGTTGCACGCTATCTTAGTAACTATATGTAAGGTTCGGGCTTTGCGGGTTCGGGCCCTATAGGGCCGGAATCCGGCCTGAAATTGCAATTGGGCCAAGAAAAAAGGCATGAACCTGGCTCATTTCAAGTGCAGACTCGGGCTCGAGTCAGGTTAAACGGGCCAGCATTCAAGTCAGGTTAGCCCGGCCCAATGCTCAATCCTATGTAGACCGCTGCGAGTCTCCGTGGTCATATGCACACAGATCTCCTTCGAGTCCTGCTCCAATGTATAGAAACAAATCACGGCCTGCATTTGTCCGTACATCCTGGCTTGCTCCAGCAGACCTACGAGCAGCCAATATCTCCATTCATACTCATCTGCACGTTTGAAGGAAGAGGGTAATAAAGAACGTTGCAGCTGCAGCATATGGCCACAAGTTGACCTCTGAGGCTGTGAGGTCTACCTAAAGATTTGCGACTAAGGTTGGCCTTCGAACCTCCTGTGCACGCTCCGTTCTTTTGGTAGGTCTTTGGTTTCCCCAGGCCCCAGGGAGCACTCTCACGCGAGGTGCACGTGCTGACATGAAACACAGAGCTCTGGTTCATAGCACGTGATGTGGGGTGGCATCTGCTGCCTAATAATCGTGGTTGGAACGACGGGGAACAGATCCTTGCTGTAGGGAGGATTGCAGCAGAGGTGCTGTAATCCTCTTTAGGCAAATTTTATGATTTTGATTTCAAAATCTAACCTTATAGATTGCATATTAGTTTAGTTCTCTACCTATCTTCCAAATTTCGTCCAAATCAGAGCTTATTTGCTATTTTATCTTAATGGTCAAATATTTAGTCATAATTTAAGCAACTTAAATTCAATTTAAAAAAGATCCGAATGTTTGAACATTAAGATAAAATAGTAAATAAGCACGAATTTGGACGAAATTTGGAGGATAGGTAGAGAATTAAACTAAAATTCAATCTATAAGGTTAGATTTTGAAATCAAAATCATAAAAATAGCCTAGAGAGGATTATAGCACATTTGCTGCAATCCTCCCTACAGCAGAGGATCTGGTTCCAGGAACGACGTGGGTGTGTCTTGGCTTTGCTGAGCATGTGTGCAAACCCACTCGAGGTACAACCAAAAACCATACAGGCTCCAGTCCTGCATCCAAGGACCTAGCATTGGTAAGCTGCCGTGCAGAATAGGGGACGGATCGTCTGCTGCAGGCGGGAGGGCAGCATAGTCTGTTGTAGGCATGTACGCCGCTCGATCTTGATCGAGCGGTTCGTACGATTTTACACTTCTTGTGAACCAGTACTGTACAAAATCGTGTGAACCGCTCGATCACAATCGAGGGGCTCACACGATCACAGCAGCCACAACAGAGGATCTCTCTGCGTGGAGTATATACTCGGAGTTCAATCTAGTTATGAGTGCATGTGTGTGATTGTTGATTTTTTGTATCGATGATTTTCTCACATGTATAACGGCTATCCAGTGTTTTTCTAATAAAAGATGGTTTGTGAGGTTTGAATCCCGATCTTTTGAACGTGACATACACTATCTATCAACACACCTCCTTAAATTCTAGTCAGATAGCGGGAGAGATAAATGCACTTTATCCTTCATAAATCATATTTTCTATTACTTTTGATGCAAACCTCACTGCAACATATATCTCACACTTTGCAGGTTCGGACAATAGGAATATATATATATATATATATATATATATATATTAAATAGAGCAAGGAAAAGGGAAGGAAAATCGTTCATTAAAGAAGTAAAGATGTGCAGAAAGGAAAATCATTGGTGATGAGTGTAACGTCCCGGGCTTAGGTCCACGTTCCGTTATCGAGGAAAACTAGCCCTGACAACTTGTTGGTACAGGCTCAAATTGAACCGTTGACAACTACCCAAAATGCTTAAGCCCAAGTTATCAAGTAGTAATCCCCATCACTTATAAACCACACCCACACTTCATGAGTTTTAGGTATGGCACTATGTTTGGGGTTGGGGTGTTACAACCTCGAGGTTGTAACACCCCAGCCCCAAACATTAACACCCCCCAAATATAGTGCCATACCTAAAACTCACGAAGTGTGGGTGTGGTTTATAAGTGATGGGGATTACTACTTGACAACTTGGGCTTAAGCATTTTGGGTGGTTGTCAACGGTTCAATTTGGGCCTGAACCCAACAAGTTGTCAGGGTCAGTTTTCCTCGATAACGGACCGGGGACCTAAGCGCGGGACGTTACAAATGGTATAAGAGCCGATTTCCTCTGATAGTGGAAAGGACTACCCGAGAGGTGGAGCCACCCCTACAAAGAGGTTGGAGGAAATGGCTACCCGGAGCGTGCAGCCGCCAATATCATTGGGAATAATTGATGGGCCATGTCGCAACGAGGACGTTGCGAATATAAGTGGGGGAGGTTGTAACACCCCAACCCCAAACATAGTGCCATACATAAAGCTCACGAAGTGTGGGTGTGGTTTATAAGTGATGGAGATTACTACTTGACAACTTGGGCTTAAGCATTTTGGGTGATTATCAACGGTTCAATTTGGACCCGAACCCAACAAATTTTCAGGGTCAGTTTTCCTCGATAACGGACCGATGACCTAAGCCTGGGACGTTACGATGAGAGCAAACTAAACTTTTTGCTGAAAGTGCTTTGTTGCACAAATACCAGGTCGACTCGGTTGGGCCATAACTTTTTTGATGTCTTTTGTTATATTTCTTGCGTGACAGTAATCATTGGTAGCTTGGTCATGCACTAAACTATAACCTTGATGCTTGATGCTTTTCTTCCCTTCGATGAATAAATCCTTGATCATTTAAAAAATTCGACCAGCAGAGCATTTAGATTGATTCCTTTGGCCAAAAGCATATCTAGGGAATTAGTTTCAAGGCTATACTTTAGATGAGAAATCCCTCCCTCTCACACAATGTTCTTGTAGAATGGCCTCTGAGCAAGTGGTCAAGAACTGCCGCCGGCTGTTATGGAGGCTGACAGTTAAGTGAGGACGGGTCTCTTGGGAGATCTAAGCGTCGACGTGGAGGAGAGGGCGGACTTGGCGAGGTCGACCTTCGCGTGGAGGAGACACACATCCGAGAACAACTTTTGCGAAGGGAGCACTCTCCCATCCCCACCATCTCGTTCTCTCTCACAGTAAGAATTCGACGACATACCTTTCAATCCTTCAGTTCTTACAGGATTCAGGCATGTTCAACCGTGGCAAAAAGGAGAATGAATCTAAGTGGATCTCACGAAAAGTCCCATGTTGTTTGTTTCTCTGCATTAATTTTAGCAGTATAACAACAGGCATGTTAGGGATGAAGATGATTGAGAAGATTCCGTCCAGTTGAGGGGGGATTATTGTTTTGGTTTCAATAAAAAAGGCATATGGGTGCTCACTTCTGATTCTCAGCAAGCAAACAAGATAGGGCTTTCCCATTCCTATGTGAGTTGAGGCAGTGAAAGAACAGCTGCTAAATTAGTGTTATATGTTCATTTGTGACAGTGTAACCACAGATATGTTATTTCGATTTAGAAGATAAAAGGCAATCTGTCGTTCAGATCGAAATGGAGGGTATATATCGAGAGAAAAAAAGTAGATAGCATTGAACTCTCAAAAACTGTCTTCGTTAAAAATCGTACGTTGGATTCCGAAATCTGGTCAGAGATAAAAGGAAATGAGTGCTTGGATTTGAAGATCCACAGTTTCCTCACAATATCTTTTTTTTGGTAAGTATTTTATGTATTCAATGTAAAAGAAGAAGAATTACAAATAGTCACCTTCGCCATTGGATAAATGACGGACGAGGTCAACATGGCCCAAGGAGAGCAAAAACTAAGGTCATGCATTAAACTCCTAGAAGGTGAGCAGTTTGTAGAATCAGGTCTACTATCTTCTCGACCGACCGGGTGGGCTTCAGTGTCCACCTATTGTTTCTTTCATTCCATATAAACCACACGGTCGCAGCGAGAATTAAGCAAAATCTTTCGCGGTCCACAATGGCAGGGATCACACTAATCCAGCCCAGAGTAGCGTTGAGAGGGATGAGAGGCTGCAAAGGCAAACCAAGAGCCGAGCAAGCACCCAACCAAACCGCAGCAACCGTGGAGCAATTGAAGCGCAGGTGCTGGTGGGACTCCAAATATTCAGAGCAGAGGTAGCAAGGAGAGGGCGCACATATACCAAAATTAGCGAGCCTATCCTCACAATATCTCACTCGACGTTCTATCGGATTACCAGAACAATGCAATTAACCTGTCACCCATGTATGAATTAACTTCAGAGAAAAACACACGTGTTCAAAATCCTTAACTAATAAATTTTTATGGTGATATGCACTTAACAATGTAACTATTGATTGCCCATCCGAATGGAAATCTAGCTATCCAATACGATTATTGCTCAGTTGAATACAAGTAAATTTGCTAACAACTTCCTAACTAGATCGTAATGAGTAAGATCGTTCTTATTACAAAAGCCACAATATTCAAATGAAAACGCACATAATCTACATATACTAAAATCTGATCCTGATCTTCAGAGCAAGATTGCGTCAGAGTGTGCATGCATTGATGAATGCTGAATATGTGCTGAACTGAAATCGCGATTTCTTCTGCTGTAAATGTGGTCTCGCTCGTAGGAAACGTATCCCCTGCTGTAACGCAAGGGATCCTATATGAGTATCCTCTTTGTCGCTCGTAACCTACGTAGGCAACAAAAGCAAAAAGGTAAAACAAACGTGTGCCACTACTGTGCGCAGATCTGCATACATCCAATGTGATTTCGGAAAGGCCTCTAAAGTATCTGATTCTCACGGTGGTCTCCACAGATTGAGGTGAAATGATAGTGAGAAACTTGCATGAAGGAGAGGGCAATTCCTAAGAGGGGCGACCCCATTCTCTGGCTGGCGGTAGCACGGGGTTAAAACGTGCGGGACAACGTGACAGATAAAATGGGTGCAAATGGTACTATTTTAACCGATGTAACCCATTCGGATGACCAACTAGGGAATCGGTCTGAAATCTCGCAGGAGAAATTAACCAAAATAGTGGTCAGGATCCAAATCGCCGAAACGGCTCGTGGTCCACTTTACGATTCTCTCAAAAAAAAAAAACTCTTGAATGTGTGTGATGGAGCTCGCAAGTCTAAAACGCGTGTACTTTGAGAACAAATTTATTACCTTGACGTTGAAGGAGTAGAGAACGGTTTGCTCCACGGTGGTGATGTTTGCATGGAGGATGTCCATATGTGCAGAGTGGATCCTCCGCTGTGATCACATGAGCCGCTCAATCATAATCGAGCGGTTTACATGATTTTGTATGGTACGGACTCACAAAAGTGTAAAATCGTGCAAACTGCTCTATCAAGATCGAGCGGTGCACATGGTTACTGCAGACTCTGCAGCACTTCTGTCTACAGCAGACAATCCAACATCCCATCTGCATCTCCTCCAGGAAGGCTGTCACCTCAGCAGCTGCACCGGTCGTCATCTCGATAACGCCTTTATCGCGGCTATGGTGCCGGAGACTCGCACCTCCACTTCGGCAAGGAAAAGGGTGTACCGTGTATCCGCTTCGTACATCCTCCTCCTCTTTTAGGACTCCAGGCACTGGAGGAGCTGTTCCTGCGCCCTCATGAACTCTACTGCCCTTCCTATGATCGAAGCTCGATCTCCCTGGAGGAATATTACCGAGATTTAATTTGTCGATGATCATGCAGCATCGCATCATGTAACGTGGAGCCAGAATTTTATATGATTTTACATATAGATTTCATATGTTTTTAGCAATGAATATATATTTGTCCTTTTAACATCAAATATATAAATCATGTATCATAGTCCATAAACACAATAAAGTGCATTTAAAACCTGAAAAAAAACTACAAGATTCAACACGTCGATATACACAGGGGCGGAACCAGAAATTTTATCTAGGGGGGCCTAGTAGAGTTATTTTTTTTGACAAAAAGTACAAGCATGAGATTCAAATCTTGGTTCATTTATTATAAGCAACAACACTTTGACAAAAGGCAATAAGCATTTAGTAATAACATTTGGCCTTATTTATTCTATATTTAAATGTTAAGCGAGGGCCATATCAAAATTTAACAACATTATATAAGTGAAATATAATAATTAAGGAAGGGTCATGCCCCCCCAACTTATATGCTAGTTCCGCCCCTGGATATACATTACTACAAAATTGGGCTATAATAATGCTTTTTTCAAAATCTACCACTAAATCAGCTATTGTTAAATATATAATGATGATATTATTGTCGTACATTTATTTTTTATACAAGAAACTAGTAACGACTATAATATCCACCGTTATATCATTAACGACCGCTACAAGAAAAGACGGGATTGGTATGCACATAATGGCTCGTCATGTGCATGCCAATGCACGCAATGGGACTGAGCGAGCACTGTGCTCGTCTGGGCTATGTTCGCTAATCAACTAGACGCAAGGTCATGCAGGCGAGTACACGTGATCTCTAGGTGCTTGCCCACCTTGTGGGCATGCACTTTTGTGCTCGTCTATGGCCTTGCTCGTGTATATGCAGGCGAGCTCCTGTAGTGCATCCGATGAGAACATGTGCTTGCCCAATCTGTCTAACTGCAAAAAATTATACATGTGCGGCAGGATTTTGACGCCCCCTCAAACCTGTAAAACCTGCTTAGAAACCCTTGTATGTGTTTGTTAGAGTTAAAACTAATATATGTAGGGTTATTTACATCTAAACCTTGAGTAATTTCGTATATACCCCAAGAACACTCGATAATCATGAATTACACACAAGACCTTGAATAACCACTCTGTTTTACACTCATAACCTCCCGTTACTTTAGTTCATTAACTCAACCAGATGGTTGAGTTAATCTAACCCAATCAGTGATCTAACGACTAAGATTAATAAAAAAGGAAGGATAGGAGGAGGTGGATTCAATCCTGGAGCTTTTAGTAGCAGTGGGGTCTTAAGCGGAAGGAGGCGGCGAGCAACGACGGGGTAGAGCGATGGGGAGAGATCCAACCTGGGGCTTGGCCTAGTGCGACAGGCAGGGAGCCGTTGTAGGGTTGGAGCTATGGAGGCGCATGCGGAGGAGGGGGGGTTGGGGGGCGTTGGAGCTCGCGGCCGGGCGAGCGGCATGATGGGGGAGAGGGCTGGAACTTGCAGGCGAGCAGCGGAAGGGAGGCGAGGGCTGGAGCATGCAGGCGCGGGCGGGCAGGGGGAGGGGGCTGGAGCAAGCGAGCGGGCGAGCGACGGGAGGGGGGTGAAGGCTGCAGCTTGCGGGCGCAGACGAGGGGGGGGGTGGATCGAAACTTGCGGGCGAGCTGTGGGAGTGGGGGAGGGCTGGAGCTTGTGGGCGAGCAGGGGAGGGGGGTGGCAGAGGCGTGCAAGGGGACAAGTGTTGCTGGGAGAAGGCACACGAGGTTAGGGGGTGTGGCTGTAGGGCGGAGGCGTGCACGGGGGCAAGGGGTGGGGCTGCTGGGCGGAGGCATGCGCGGGGTAGGGGGTGGGGCTGCAGGCCAGAGGCGTGCGCGGGGTTAGGGGGTGGGGCTGCAGGGCGGTGGTGTGTGCAGGTGCAGTGGATGGGGCTGTAGGGCGGAGGCATGCGCGGGGGCAGGGGGTGGGGCTGCAGGGCGGAGGCGTGCGGGGCATGGGGTGGGGCTGCAGGGCGGAGGCGTGCGCGGGAGCGGGGGGTGGGGTTGCAGGGCGGAGGCATGCCGGGAGGGGGGGGGTGCTAGAGCGTGCAGGAGAGCGGTAAGAGGGGGAGCTGGGGGGAGCTTGCAGGCGGAGGCGCACGCAGGGGGAGCTCCGACCGGAGGCCTTGCGGGATGGGGGGTCATTTTGTTTGATCAACATAATGGCATCATGTTAAAAATGAAAATCCACCCGATCAGCTTCTTTATTCCTGCAAATGAGAAAGAAATTTGATTTCACGGTCGTTGTATTGACCAGGTGAGTTTTAGTATAAAAGATTAATTTTTAGTTAATCTTATTTTATTTTATCTATACTCCTAAACTTAAGTGTATAGTGGTTTAAGAACGGGAGTATCGAACTCAGGGAGGTAAACTGTTAGAAACCATGGTTAAACTATAGATAAACTAAGGTAAATGATTTCCTAATTTTTATTTTATTTTTCAAGTTTTTTTTGGATTTTTTATTTGATTTTTAATGGATTTTATATTATTTTTCTGAATTTTAAGTACTTAATGATTTTTTTCTTATTTTATAAAATGATTTGTATTTTTTATTTGATTTTTAATTTGTTATTTTTATGGTTTTATTTTTATTTTCTGTTTTTACGAATTTTCAGAAGGTTTTTAAGATTTTTAAGGATTTTGAATTATTTTTAATGTGAAAAATGGAATTTTTATTGAAAACTGTGAGGTATTTCTGATTTTTAAAATTGTAAAACGTATGGAAATAGGTTTATTCTATTTTTATTAGAAAGTAGTTGAAATTATCTTTAAAATGATATGTTGTACGTTTTTAGGTGATTTTTCTTTATTTAGTTATGAATTTTTGAAGTTTAATGAATTTTGTATTTTTTTTATTTTAGTATTTGAATTTTGTTTTATTTTTGGTTTATTATGTAAAATACAGTAAAATATACTATAGGTATTTTTTGTAGAATTCATAAAGGAGTTTTTTTTATTTTTTTATGAGTTTTTAAAGTTTGTTGAAATTTTTATGGTGTTTTAATGATTTATTTAATGCTAAAAATATTTTTATTTTCAAAATATGATTTTATATTGTATATAGTGTAATAGTGGTTATATTTTGTATTTTGTTTGATTTTCTTTATGTTTTGTATTTTATTTTATTGTATAAAAAATATATATAGTGATGTATACAATAGTTAGGGTATAAATGTAATTAGCCTGGAAATATGGGGTACATGCCTAATATGGAAGAATTTGCAGGGCCTATCCGCGCAATTGTTCCAAGCATCACGTGCTCATGCACGTGCCTCTTCAACGGCGGGACTTGGATGCGAAAAGCAAATGTTTTGGGGCTGAGTATGCAAAAATACCCAAAAATATCCTTTCCTCACGCGCCATGCATGTGAGGTGCTAAGCGGTGGGGGCAGTGTTGCTTTAAGTGCTGACATGTGGCGCGTTATCACCCCTTTGATCGGACTTGATCCTACGGTTGAGAATTGATCTGAAGTGGACATGTGGCTGGCTTAGGATCGTCAGATCAAAGTCCAATCGTGTGGCTGTAGATGGATATGGAGATAAAAAGTGTTCTTCCCCTTTTTGCAATTTTTTTCAGGCGGTTTCAGATGTTGTTCGTCAGTTCTTCTCGTGCAGCGGCAAATCGGTGCTCCTCAAACTGCGATTGCAGCTCCTTCGAGTGAGCTCCGCTTCGTGTGATGACTCGTGAACAGATAGCAAAGCGATCTTCGATGGATAGGTCTTCAGCCTTCAGATCTCTGATGAAGATACTGCTCGGCACGATTCTGATCTCCAGTGGTTGCAGATGTTCCTTGTGATCAAATCAATAACTGTTGATGCAAATGTTTCGAGTTCCTCTCAAGTGCCTCCAGATGAGGCTCCTACAATTGATCCTCTTGAGGTTGTGGTCTCGAGCTCGCATGCTCGAGCAATAGCCCACGCTCCACTTGCAAGTAGAATTGAGACTCGAAGAAATAATTCCTCGACCGGATGTCAAGCACAAGGGGCAGAATGGATGGATATTCTCTGTGAAAGTGGAGGATGGGGATCAAAAACTTGAATTGGATGAATAATCTGAGGTGAACATGATCTGGAGAGATATTGCGTAGAATCGGTTCAAGTAGTGATGAGATGAAAGTGAAATTGATGGTTTTGGGATGATTGGCGTTCCGATTTAAGTCAAAATCGACAAAGAATAGAGGGATTGAGAAGAGAAGAGAAGAGAGTGGTTGAGAATAGAAGAGATGAGAAAAATAGAAAAGAATGAACGAAGAAGGATCAGAAGGGGAACCTGTATCTGCAGAAGGGAGTGAATCCCCTTTGGATGGAGGTGGCGCCTGGGATCGGAGCTCGGGCTTCGAGCTCTTTGCCTCAACACGACGGCATCGTGGAGGCTGCTGCGTAGCGGCAAAATCACTCGCCGACAAAGATCTCGCCGCTTCTCTCTCCTACACTCGCTCACAAGGAGGTCTGTCACCCTTCTCACTCTCAGAGCTCAGTGGAAGATGAATAATAATGGCGGATCTTTTGAGCGTGCGGGGGTCGTCGAGTTTAAATAGATGGAGAGGGTGTAGACACCGGCCGAGGGTGATGGGAACACGGTAGTTGGTGAACGGCTGGCCACCGACCGACCGTTGAAGAAGTTGGAGAAACGACGGCAACAGCGGTTGGGAAGAAGGAAGCGGGCTGGCGATGGGGAAGAAATGGGGGGGAAGGTTGGATTTAGAAAAGTAAGAGAGAGAGGGGGGAAGAGAGGAGAGAGAGAGAGAAAAACAGAAATTAAAAAAATAAAGTTAAAGTAAATTAAAGTAAATTAATAATTAATAGCTGGTTAGATTAATACTAAATAATTTTAAAATATAATTAAATAGTTAATTAAGTAATTAATTAAATAATTTAATAATTATATAATTATATAATTAAATAAATTAATAAATAAATAATGTATAAAAAAATAAATAAATATTTTTAAATTTAAATATAAATAAAATATATAAATTAACCTATATATAATAATATATTACGGTACATAATACAAGATACCAATATGGTCCCGAAAACTGCATTTTTCGTATTAACTCCGATTTTAGCGAAACCAGTGTTACTTTATAGATAATTGAATAATATGAATTTTAAGATTGAGTTTGCCAAATTCGGAGTTCATACGACCGAGTTATGAGGTCCAGGAAATTTAGGTAGTGGCTTAGAGGCTTGGGGTTTTATTGGTATTTAGACTTATTATAAAATTGTATTTTTCTGTACAATTTTAGAAGATTTTTGGAAAAGGAATTAAGTTAATCGTATTTATGGTTAATTAATTGAAAATCCGAGAAGTTGCTACATATAGTACATATATACAACAAAGTCCAAAACGCCAAAACTCACTGGTTTTATTTGAATAATATTTTGATATTTTCAATAAATAGTACCAAGTATAAAACGGATTCTAAAAGTGAGTTTGATCTTTTTGGACTTTTATGTAAATAGTTATGAATTTTGAAAGTTAACTTTTGTGGCTTTTACAGTCCATAGTGACATTTTATTTTTTTATGTCGAAATATTTTTCTGATATTTTTATAAATAAATAAATAAATATATATATATTAATAATTTTTACAATAGAAATAGTTTGATTTGGAATGATATAAGTTATGAATAAAATAGTGAAATGTTTACATTGTGTAAAATGGATAAATTATATTTTTTGTCTTGATTTTCTTTGTGTTTTGATCCTTATCTTCCCCTACTTATTTATTTTATCGACCATGTCAATATTGACCTGATCTCGAGGTTAGAATCAGTCTGTATATATTTTATATCTATAGCCTTCTTTTCTTTTAATCTTCTTCTTATCTTTATTCTTTATTTTGGGTAAAATAAGTGTTAACTATATAATATTAAAAATTGTGGTTAGAATGATAATTACATGGAATTAGTGGATATTTACATGTATTTTTTACCAAGGATTTTAGCGAAAATGAAAGAATAAAAGCGATGAATCACAGATTCATCATTCCCCTCTACTTTACCTTTGCTAGTCCCTTAGCAAACACTTATTCTATGAATAAGTGAAAGCAAAAAGAAAAAGAAAAAAGGAAAATAAAAGAACTTAGAACATATTTGTTTCTTTAAACCGAATCTCACTTCACCCCAAATATGGAGCTTGGATTCAGACCTTTGGATTAATAGTGTATCGGGACTTTATTGGAATTAGGAGTTAAGCCTCGACAGCCAAGTTCCACAAATCCTTATCCCGGTTCACCTCAACAGTCAGCTCAGATCCCCCTATTCATCACGCAAACTTTTCAGCTTTGAAAGAAATTTGTACTGTGTGCGAAAGGTTTTAGCTCTTCCCGCTCTAGAAAAATGAAGAAACCGACCATCCAGTTATACACTCCTATTGAGCCCTCATCCAACAACTCAATCCTCGAGGAGGGGGTATTTCCTTCTAAGGTCAGGTCATGCTGTGTCCACAATCAAAAAAAGGGAGAAGAAAAAAGAATGAGAAGAGAACCGGAGTGTGATCAGTGTAATCACATCTCTTGTGAAGCATGGCCAGTTTAGCCAAGTCTCCACTAAGACTTGCATGTTTTTCTGAAGCTCGGACCATTATGGTCGTTTTGATATTTTGTGTCTTCGGCTTCTTTTTGGTAGAGATGATTGTTGCGCTGCATAGGTCTTTTACGCCTCGACGGATATAGCATCTTTTCATTCCGTCCATTTTTTGGGGTCCTAGAAAAAATTGTGCCAGCAGATTCTTCCCTTATCCGAAGCTTTATTTCAACCCAAATCTCTCCCGTCTTTAGACGTTATCGCAATTAGACAAGGATGGAAATGCACCACCGAAATGGATTGCCCTTCGCAGATGCAAGTCGAGCTAAGTGCAGAGTGCATGAGTTCAAAATTAGTTCAAATGGAGAAGAGTTAAACGGATGACACCAGGTGTCCTACTTAGGCACTTTCAAGTTAAATTCCGAACATGATCTCATGGAACCCAAAGAATTAAGTCTAAAAGACATGAAGAGACTCAATTCCAGTTCCTAGCAAAAGTCCCTTTAGAATTAAGTGGATTAAGGCCTAAACCAAACTCCATCTCTCAGACTTAGATCCATTCGGTTCAAGAATCAGACTTGTTCTGAAAAATGCTAATGAATGCAACAATTTTTTATGAGGTAGATTTTTGAGATTAACCTTTTTAAGTGATTTTTAAATATTTTTGCAATTTTTTATTGAATTTTACAACTTTTCAATTTTTATGTCTTTTTGAAAGAGTTAGTGGATTAATTCAAGATACATGAACTATGTTTCTTTTACAAAGGATTTTATACACATTTTATATACAAGATTATACGGCTTTTATACAAGATTTTACAAGGATTTTATTTTCAAGTTTTTAAGAATTTTATCAAAGAATTTTACAACATTTTTTTATATACAAAATTTAAGCCATTTTTAATAAGTCATATTTACGATTTTTTTGCGGCTTTTAAAAATCCAAAATATACACCCATACTTTTAGAGAGCCATATTATTAAAAATACAATAAAGTACGAGTTATGCCTTTTAAAGTATATATAGCATATATATACAGCACCCCTATACTTAGCGTGAACTATGTCCTCATAGTGACCAAAGGAGCGGCAAAGGAAGACATAACTCGAGCTAAGTATAGGCTGATGAAAAGAATCCTATACTACAATGACTTAAAAAAATAACGAATGAAAGATAGAAGTCGATCATCTCCTCTATACTTAGGATCAAGTAATCCTAAGGATAGCAAACTCAAAACCGAAGATGATCGAGGTCAAGAGAATGTATATACTCAACGGCTCGGCTTGTCCCCCCTATACTTAGGGTAAATTATCCCTAAGTATAGAGACGAAGATCAAAAAATGAGGGACAAGCGAGGGAATAGAAAATACACAAACCGACAACAATCAAAAGGGAAAATGAGCGATATTATCCCCTCATACTTAGCGTAAAGCACACCCTAAGTATAAGCAACGACAAGGGTAATAGAACAGAACGATATGAACAATACAGTGTCTACAACACCTATACTTAGGATAAAGCACATCCTAAATATATCAATATTCTAGATGAACCTAAGGGTGTAAGACAGACAGAAGTTAAAAAAATAAAAATCAAAAGTATATACAAATGATATGGAAAATCAGGTATGGGATGCAGAGTGTAAGAATGAAGAGCACATCTCATACAAAATGTATTAGGGCAACTTTAATAGTCGGCGGATCATGATCAAGAAAGGGTTTCAATCGCTAACCATTGACTTGAAAGGTGGACTCAGAAGATAACTCAGATACGTCGATGCTACCGTTGTCGTAGATCTTTCTGACAAGATACATGCCTTTCCGTTTACTCTGAAGTTTTCCTGGAAATAATCCAGTCTCATATCAAATAGCCATACTTTCTGATCAGGCTCAAACATCTTGTGGCTGATGTGAGAATCGTGCCACTATTTCATCCGCTCTTTATAGTGCATGCTACTTGTGAAGGCTTCGTCTTGTAACTCTTCCAAGGCTGCCAATTCAGGCCGCCTTTGATCTCCCACATCATCTAGTCCAAAGATCACTTCTTTCACTGCCCAAAAAGGATCGATGCTTGATTTCCACAGGTAAGTGGCATGGCTTGCCATAATCGAGTTGAAAGGAAGATGTCCCCAATGGAGTTTTGAAGGATGTTCTACAGGCCCGAAGAACCAAGTCCAAAAGCTGTAATCAGTCCTTTCGGTCTGGGCGAACAACCTTCTGTAAGATCGTCTTCATCTCCCTATTCGAAACATCGGCTAGACCATATGTCTGAGGATGATACAGAGTAGCAACCCGATGATCTATGTCGAACTCGTAGCAAGAGCCCTTACCTTGTCGTTGATGAAATGGCTACCTGATGAATCCACATTTCATCATCTTTATTCTATCATTTTGGCATCAAAAACCCTAGCAAATACCTGTAAATAGCTTTAAAAACACCATCTTAGCATTTATGCATGTGCATCTCATTAGTGTGTAAAATACTGTAATTAAAGCCAAAATTATAGAATAAATAAAAGAAAAGAAAAAGAACAAAATATTGTAAATATTTTATGACCCGAAACCCCGAGACCTAGGCATCTTGATGAATAGGTCGACCAGGAATAAAGTAGGGGGAGATAAGGGTCAAATACCTATATTTATTAATTCATTCTTTATTCATTTTGGGACCTATTTTTGGTTCCACTTTTTATACATCAAATAAAGAAACTTTGTACATGAAAGTTGTAGATAATTTTATAAATAAAAATATAAAATTGATTTCGCTGAAAAATAATACACAGATAAAAAGTTATGGTCTGAATAAAAATCCAGAATCCCAACTTCCCAGACCCGTATCTCACAACTGACAACTCCAAATGCAGCAAACTCACCTTTAATTGTATATAGAATAAAATAATCTATTTAATGGTGGTGGTTTCGCATTTGGTGGAGCTACGGTTTGAAAGTTGAGTTTTGGACCCACATTGTATACTTGTACAGATTAAAATATTCAATTTATTATTTATTCATTATCTTTATATTTTATATTTTTATAATTATGTAAATATTACTTATAATAATTATGTACATTAAAATTTGAATAAAAACCTAAATCAAACTTAAAATAAAATACTTACATATTTGATACATATGTATACTGCCTATACCCATACCTATACAATACTTATTCATATTTTATTAAATATACAGAATACATCAGAAAAATAAAACAAAAATATATTTATGTATATAAAAGTATTTTATGATTTTATAAAATAAGAAATAAAAATAATAAAAATAAAATACACAGAATAAAAATAAAATACTAACATACATAGGTATTATACCTATATAGGGCTAAAAAGTAAACTCATGAAAATATACCTCATAAAATAAATTAAAAATCATAATAAAATACTACATAAAATAACAAATATTTTTTATTCTATAATCATAATTTAATTCGTCTTATTTCTATTTTTAAATGAATTAACAAAATAATAATCAGGGATTTTTCCTGGTTGGTCCACATGGACCAACCAGGTTTCAGCCCCAGTTGACTTCAGTCAACTGGTCGCCCTCCCCCATGTGATGCGTCAGAAGTTGGTTTTTGAGCCAATTTCTTGACTTTTTTGCGGCTGATCCTTGCACTATTTCGTGATGATTCCTTTTGCAAAACCAAACCTCGATCATTAGTCTACCCCGCCATGTGATTACCTCGGGTCATGGATCAGTGTGGTGCTCCAGGTGCCTTGATCTTTGGAGCACCTTGGTCAGGGGTCAAACCAGATATAACGACCCCCCACTTTGAATTTGATTTTCGAGTCCCTTCGGTCCACCCCTCGTCGCCACCTTCGTGCTCCCGAGCTTCCTGGAGGTGACAGCTCCATCGCGAGGTCGTCAGCCAAGGCGATAGAGGTCGAGGGCATCTCCAATACCACTGGCAAGACCGGCGGTTGAAGTACCTTTCTCCCTCTGGATCCGGCCATCGAGGGCCCCCTTCCCCATTTATTTCTCGCTCAATAGGTTAGCTTTAGTGTTAGGTTCGAAAACCCCCAAAAAAATCTTGAGTTCCATCGCCTGAATCGCCCGATCCACCCATTTGGCCGGAGCGCAACTCCGGCCGTTCATCGCCCCGTCGTATCACGCATCTTCACGCCCATCCAGAGGTCCAGGCACTTTGCCCTAGACCTCCTAATACTTTTTGCAGGTCAACGCACTCTCATTGGAGCCTGGAGGCGATTCTGGAGCTTCGCCAGAGCTAACGGAGCTCTGTAGCTCCACCACCCTTCAGCGAGCCCCTCGGCCATCGCCGAGGCTTTTTGCCACCGCCAGCAGCTAGAGGAGGACCGTAGGACGCTCCACGTCCATTTTGAAGCCTTGCCATCGCCGAAGGACGAAGATCTGGGACGACGAAGTTCGCCTCGCTGGCGTTCCTCGTTGTTCTTCGTCATCACCTCCCAGCCGTCGGATCGAGAAGCTCCCCCAGGTCGAGCAGTAGCCGTTGGATCGCACCACGTAGCCACCGTCCGATCGTCATCCACGATCTAATCTCCGCCGTTCAACGCGAACCATCATCCACCGTCCTTTGGCCTGAGCCAATCCCTCCGAGAGCTTTTGCTGGACCCCCTGTGACAGAGGGATGGTCTGCAACCTTGTCGAGGTGCATCAATAGCTCGTCGGTCGCGTTCCACGCTACCTCCGGCCATTTGGCCGTCGAGGTTTAACCTTGGGCTCCCGAGCCCTCGAGGTACCCTTTTTCTTCATATTTTTTTGCTTTATTACCTTAGCTTTAGTTGTAGGATCTTACAACCACTTCCCATCTCGATCATCATCCGTTCTTCTCACTTTGTCATCCTCGCCGGAGCTCCGCTCCAACCGCCGCTGTCCACCCATCACTCCGCCTCCCATTTCGTTTCCACCATTCCGCGGGGTCGGGGCAATTTACCCCCCGACCATCTCAGTTCTTCCTTGCAGGTTCAGACATCTAAGAGCGTCCCTGGGGCGATTTTGAGGGGTTGCCGAGGTGCTGGGAGCTTCCCAGCGCTGCCGGGCTCGCGCGGCCACTCTGGACTTCGCCGGAGCGTCTTGACGTCCCCAGGACTTGAAGGAACTTCGCAGGAAGAGATCGGGGTATTTTGGAGCTTCAACAAACGACGGGGGGGGGGGGGGGGGGTGGAAGGATTGCTGGTCGGAGGAGTTTCGCCTGGCCAGAGCTCCTCCTCGTTCTTCCTTACCGTTTCCCCGCCGTCGGATTAAAGCCAACCCCAGTCTCGACGCCAGCCGTTGGATCTCATCGCGCCCAGCCGTCCGATCACCCATCCCGATCTAATCCAGGCCGCTGGATCGCGAAGAGGCATCGCGGACCCCCGTGCTGACACGTGTTTAAGTGACTTTTGCCACGCCGTCGGATGGCGCCCATTTGTGGGTAATTTTGCTCTTTACCCGCAAACTTTTTGTACTTACTATTAAGACTAAATCTTTCCTTGGCCGTTATTTAATTTTGTAATATTTGCTAAGAACCCCCCGCACGTATTTGTAATTACATTTCGACCCTTGCCAGCCAAGCGCACGTGCGTGGGCACGTGCGCGTGGGTATTTCGTGGCAAGGCCCTCGCGGTTTAGGCATTTAATATTTAGTGCAGGAACTATTTTATTTAGTTATCAATTTTGTGGAAAATTTGCGTGCAGGCCCTTAGATTTCTATTTATTTACGAATAGGTCCCTGCTAGGCGTAATATTTTTACGTGCTTGCCTGAATTTATTTGGACCTTTATTTTAATTCCAAAAATTCTCAAAATTTAAACTTAAGCTCATGTTGGCTTGTAATTTGTTGCCATATTTAGTTTTTGATTTTAGTGCAGTTTAATATTTATTAAAAATAAAAAACAAGCTTTTTTCCTACTGTCTAGATTAGAAAATATCAGAAAAATATTAAAAGACCTCGAAAAATTCCAAAAAAATTCCCTATTGTGTATTTTAACCTATATTAGTGTCAGTCCAAAAATCACTAAAAATCTCAAAAGAAAAACCTTAAAAATTAGAAAATACATAAAAACTTCAAAAAAATCTATAAAATTGTAGAAAACTCCAAAAATTGTAAACTCAAGTTCGGTAGTCTTCTGTTTTGATTATCTTTCTTTGAAAACTAGAGTGGAAAAATTTTGTGGCTATTTGCTATTTCTAATTCTCATTTTAACTCCAGCCAGTAGCTTGTCCACTTATTTGATTTATTTCAGTGTTTAAAAATACCAAAAATAGTTGGAAAAATACCCAAAAATCACAAAAACAGTAGAAAATCATAAAAATACCAAAAAGATTTTATTTCTGAATTTTTGGCTATTTGTGTGCATTTTTATAAATACATTACCACCTCCTTTATTACATTGCTTATATTTTCCAATATTGAAAAAGAAATTAAAAAAATTAAAAATTAAAAACCCACAAAAAGTTCTTTGCTTGCTTGCTTAGTGTAGACATCACTCACATTCACTCACACACATTTATTTGAATTACCCTGTTTGCTCCCTGTGTTCGAACTCTCTGCATACTTGCTTGCTATACATTTTGTGCAGAGTTAAAAATAAAATTTAACTCCACATTTATTTCTATTTCTTTGATCTATAGTGTGGGTCAATTGTTGATTTTAGTCCAGGATTCATTGTGAGTCGTCACAGCGACGGTTGTCTCCGCCTTGTGTGAGATACCATTTTAGACTCCGTGAATTTTTTGGCCAAATCAAATGGCACCGTTGCCGGGGAGCAACAGCGAGTAGTTCACACTTTTGTCTATTTGTGTTTGTTGTCTACCATAGCTTTATTTTGTCTCTTTTGCACATTTGATATATCTATTGATTGAGCTATCTGACCATTCTTCTTTTGTCTTCTTGCGAGGGACCGCGGAACGAGGCGGATCGCCTAGGGGATCCGAAGCAACCACGTGAGGCGGAGCCGGCTTTTCTTAAGCCAAGCCGGCAGGAGAGAGCAGGAGGAGTGAGAGAGTGGTAGATTAGTTGCATTTTTATTGTGTGAGAGAGTGACTTGATAATTTGTAATAATACAGGTACTTGGGACTCTTGGACACTCCGGGCCTAATTTCCGGGTGTTTGTTCACCCGGGGGCTCACCGCGGTTTTACTCGCGTTTTTCCGTTGTCATTTTCCGGTTTTATTTTCCTTTTTTCATTTCTTTTGTGGATTGAGCCCTTAGACTCTAGGCCTGCTTGACTCGATTAGAATAGGTCCAAACACAGTAATTACCTTTGCATGTTCCTATAGATCGTATTTGGACTTAGACTAATTAAACAGTTGGCCATTAGCTTTCGATCCGCGCGCCACGAGCTCTCCCCACAAAGTGCTTTCTCCTAACTCAAGTGTGTTGAGCAGAGGAGGGGTGAGCCTAGACCGGACATTAGGATTGAGGGTTAGTGGTTAGCTTGTGGTTCTTCACGCTAGCAGTTGCCTACCCTAGGACGATTTACGCTTTGCATATCGCCATGTAGCTAGGTTTATAATTTCTGCTTTGCATCCCGCATGGAGAGAGATGGGATTCACTGTAAGTCTTCTCACTTTGCATCCATCATCTAGGCACAAAGGTGAGATTTCCACCTTGGTGTCAACTTGCATTGGCTTTTCCGACTCTATTCTCCCTCTGTTTTTGGAACAAAGTAGGATCAAGAAAATACAAAAATCGTTAGGTGCTTGTTTGAATTCACTCAAAAGAAGCGATAACACCAAAAAAATTAAAAAAAGGGACTGCTAAGAAAACCTTGACCAAAAATAAAATCGGTGGTTGGATTCATTGTTTGGGGAGAGTAACACCCTCACTTGTATTCAAGTTGCATGGGAAAGTCTCCTTCCAAGTGAGGTGAGCGCTTCGTAAGGATTAGAGCCCAAAACCCAACTTGTGGCTGCCTTGTGTATCGCCTGGATTTCCGAAGTATTGGCGCTACTATCGTACGTAGTCGAGTAGGGCTTGGTCGCCATTGGTGACTCACTATTGTGTGAGCATCGACCTTGTCGGAAGTACCGAGCATAGGCCACGCCTTCACGGGTGTGTCTGTCTCACCGGTTGCGTCCGAGTAGGATCTTGCACGCTCACGGGTGATTCCGTTGCGAGCAAGGTCTGAAGTATCAGTTTCGCCTATCGGCTTCCTCCCTCTATTTCTTTGGCTGAGTAGGGATCCAGGAAGGGTTACAAGGACCTGAAAAAGCGCAAGTTACAGGTTACACAGGAGGAGGACAAGTACGGGAATACTCTTCCGGCAGTACTCTCTCCTTTAGGCGTAGCGCTCTAAGGACTTGTGAAAAGATTAATTCCTGAATCAAGCTAAAATTGACAAGATAAAAGTCGAACCTTCACGGCTTCATGTGTTGAGTTGGTGAACTCACCCTGTTTTGTGTTTGATTGCTAGATTTATTTTGGTCAAGATCAAAAACACAGCACAATTGTGCGCAATTTTGCTTCTCCTTCATTTCTCTTCTTCTGCATTCCCTCTGCTCTTCCCAATAATCAAGATGATGGGACAGAGATCTCTTAGGCTGACCTTGTCGGCACCGCTATCCAACACTCCTCCTCATTCATCTAGGAATACCTCAGAGAGTCCGCTCTCCGAGCCTGAGTTTACATCCACCCTGTTCCCCCTCAACCACTCTTCCCATTCTCCTTCTCTCAGTCCAATAGTTTTAGAATTCAGTGCATCACAGAGTTCAGATCATTCGACAGCACCTGAGATGGCCTCTTTTGCTTTTTCAGAGAATCCAGTGATGGCAGACAGAGGCGAGCACCTAGATGACCATGATCATCCTCCGTTCATATTTGATCAGGCGTCAACAATTCACTTCTTGCATCCCTGGAGACTATGCAGAGGCAGATTCGTGACCAGGGTACTTTCATGGGTGATCTTATGAGAGAAATTGCTCAGATGAGAGAGAACCGACCCAGGGGCGGTGGCGGTGGAGGAGGAGGAGGACCTGATGCAGGAGGAGGTGATCCAGACGCTGAGAGACCGCCGCAGACCATCATGACGGAGTTGCACAACCCAGCCGCATCCCTCACTTATCGTTGAATCCGACTTCCGCCTATCCATGGAGACTTCGAGTTGCAGCTCCATACCATTCAGCTCCTACCCAAATTCCATGGGTTGCCGACCGAAGAGCCACACCTCCACCTCCAAGAGTTTGAGATGATATGCAGCACCATCCATGATCGGTTGATGACTGAGGACACGATCAAGATGATCGCCTTCCCGTTCTCATTGGTTGACAGAGCCGCATATTGGCTCAAGCACCTGGGGCGATTCATTGATACATGGGCAGATCTCCGGACTGCATATCTGAAGAAGTACTACCCTCTCGGCCGGACCAATGCAGCTAGAGCAATGATTAGCAATTTTGTCATGATCCCTAATGAACAGTTCCATGAAGCTTGGGATCGCTTTCGAGAGCTCATCGACCGGTGTCCTCATCGTGACATCTCCAAGCCCAACTTAGTTCAGAGTTTCTTCTGTGGGCTGACACCGGAGCTGCAGGGGCTTGTCAACGCCTCTTGCGGTGGATCGTACTTTTCTAAGGGTGAAGACGACGTCTAGGCCATTTACGAGGGCATGGCAGAAAATTCAACCGTGATGGCCCAAGCCCGAGTCTACACACAACAGAAGCCCCCGCAAGGAGCGGGATCATTTCAGAGGATTGCTCGCATCGATGCCGGTCCCAACACAGTGTCGGCAGCCGCAACCCAAGATGAATCAGCCGCAACCGACATGGGCATAATCAGTGAGAAGCTGGACCGTCTCGAGATCCTTGAGAAGAAACAAATGCAAGGCATGGCCCAGATGGACCAGATCACCAAAACCATGAGTGACCTGAAGACGCAGATCCTTTGCGTGCAGGAGGCACAAACTCATTCCCAGCAGCCTCCTAGGTCACGGGCTGACTCCAGCAGTAGCAGTTCTAACCAAGCTTCTACCTCGTACCGCTAGGTGAACCATATCCAGGCAGAGCCGGTTCCACTGCTACAGTACTACCCAGCACAGCCGCCATCTCCAGACACTCAGATGGTGGTGTATCAGCCGGAGCAGCCACTGGCAGTTCTTCCTCCACCCTCCTTTGAGCAGGAACCATTGATGGAAGTCAATGGGATTTGGTATGATCGGTACCCTCAGCCTGGGATCCGTCGTGATCATCCAGGATTCCGTTGGGGCAACAGTGGCTCCTCATCCCAGCAGCAGAATCCCGCTCAGGGACAGCAGAGCAGCCAACAGCAACAGCAACACCAGCAACCCCAGTATGCCCAGCCACAACAGTATCAGAGTGGTCCTCGTCCCGCCTATCAGGGACAATAGTGGAGGCAGCGACAGCAGCCTCAGCAACCTTACCACCATCCTCCCCAGTATCAGCCACAGCAGCAGCAACAGCCTCACTTCCAGCAGGGAAACCCATCCGGTTCTCAAGGTCCCGCTTTTGAGAACCCAGCTCTCGAAGATCTTGCCCGCTTGCTCTCCGAACAGCGAGCATCTTTCAGGCAAGAAATGGATGAATTCCGGCAGGAAATGAGGGAGATCATAAAAGGCAAGGCCGCCATACCCGCTCAGATTGAACCTAACCCGAACAATCTGAAAAGAAAGTCTGAGCAGGTAGAGTTTACAGAGGATACCTCTCCTAGTGACTATTTGAGTGATATGTCTTATTCTTTCTATGATGCTGATTTTGTGACTACTAGGAGCAGTAGGATGCCCGCAGGCGGTGCCTCTTCTGAGCGACAACCAGATGCAGGATCAGGAGCGCCAGAGGAGCAGAGTAGCGGTGCTGATGCCGCTAATGATGATGTTGAAGACGGTGGTGCTGATGCCACCAATGATGGAGATCCAGACGACGGTGCTGATGCCGTTGTGAGACCAGATACAGATGGTGGTGCTGATGCCAACATTTTGGATGATGAGCCAGAGCGCGGTGCTGATGCCACAGAGACAGGTGCTGGTGGTGATACTGAGGCCACCACATCTACTTTTGTTGAGCCTCCCTCTGTGATGTTACCACATTTTGTACCTATGGAATGTGGAAACAAAAAGAAAAACAAAAATATGAATAAAGGAAAGGTTTCTGTTCACATTGCGGATCCATATGTGTTGCATGATGATGATTGTATGGGTTCTCCTTCTTCACAGGCACAGGGACCTCTTCCCATTCCTCCATCTATGGAGGCCCCTACCATACCCTTCCCTGAGGCACTTCGCCGGGCGAAGGGGAATAAAAGAGAAAATCCAAAAAAAGATCAGCAGGTAGAGTTCAGCAATCAGATGATAGACAGATTCCATATCCAGCTGACTCTACAAGAAGCACTTGAGCACATCCCCCTCTTCAAAAAGAACCTGAAAGAGAAGACCACAGTCCGCAGGAAGAGGCGGAACCATAGAGATCAGATCCATGTGCTCACTCATTCCACTTGCTGCACCATCCAGAACAAGCTGCCAGCCAAGCGACCAGACGCAGGAGCTCCCTATGTCAGATGCGAGATTCAGGAGCAGCAGTTTGATCGTACTCTGTTAGACATCGGCTCTTCAATCAACCTTCTTTCGGCAGCCTTACTCGACCGATTCGAGTTTGGTCCTCTTCTTAGGAGCAGGACAGTCCTTCAGTTTGCTGATAGGTCGACTAAGAGGCCGAAAGGGTTGTTGAAAGACGTGGTCATTACCATTTAGGGCCTGAAATTCCCTGTGGACTTCGTTGTGTTGGACATGGAGATCCCTGAGTCGGTAATCGATGCCCCCATCATACTCGGACGTCCATTCTTGGCCACAGCCAAGGCGGTGACCGACCATGATAGCGGGAAGGTATGCTTTCGCGTAGAGGGCGAAACCATACAAATAGAGACGATCGAGGAAACCAGAGCTAGAGAGTTAGAATGCTCGGAGCAGTCAAGCGAAGCCGCGCAGATGACAGAGGACGAGTTAGACATCCACCAAGCGTGTGATTTTGTGATGACTGATGATGAATCCAACTGGATAGATCCTGTAGCACCGACCCTCGCCCTGCCTACAGATTCACTATATCTAAAGCTCATGGCAGTCGAGAGCCGGGAGAGCACATCCCTGGATGAGGATACACTTGAGGCTGACAGTGTTGTGATGAGTGGTGCCGATGATTTTCATTCTTGCTCATCTTCTTCTGATCCCTCGGATTCAGACATTAACTGGGATGACTTTGATGATTATTTACCTTGTCTGATTCCTTCTGAGCCAACAGTTATGACAGAGTGCGAGCCAGTGCAGTTCATTGATGATTCAGCAAGCCGCCCTTTGTCAGAGATTCATGCAGAGCGAGAGTTCTCCCATGCAGACATGGTCGCCTCCACACAGACATATCAGAAGCTAGATCTGCCGCCTCCCAGTTGTCCAGAACTGAAACCTCTGCCACAGTTGTTGAAGTATAGATTCCTTACGGGTGAACCAGACATGCACCCAGTCATTATCTCAGCAGGTTTGACTGGAGAGCAAGAATCTCGTCTGATGGAGGTTCTTGAAAGAAACCGCAAGGCAATAGGTTGGAGTATAGCTGATCTCCAGGGGATTAGTCCGGCTCTGTGCTCTCACCACATCTATCTTGAGGATGACGCTAGGCCGTCACGTGAGTTCCAACGACGGCTGAACCCGAATCTTCGAGATGTTGTCATGAAAGAAATTTCAAAGTGGTGGAGCGCCGATTTCATCTACCCCATCTCCGACTCCAAATGGGTTAGTCCACTACATGTGGTACCCAAGAAGACGGGTATCACTACAGTTGTCAATGAGTCTGGAGAAGAGATCGCTACCAGAGTGCCCACTTCTGGGAGGGTCTGTGTGGACTACAGATGATTGAATGAGGCCACCAAGAAGGATCACTTCCTGCTACCCTTCATTGATCAGATTATCGAGCGGCTAGCTGGGAAGAGTCATTACTGCTTTCTTGACGGGTACTCTAGATACAATCAGGTGGCCATCGCGCCCGAAGACCAGGAGAAAACAACATTCACCTGTCCGTTTGGGACGTATGCTTTCAGACGGATGCCTTTTGGTCTATGTAACGCTCCGGAGACATTCCAAAGGTGCATGTTGTCCATCTTCTCGGACATGGTGGGTGACTGTTTAGAGGTCTTCATGGATGACTTCTCGGTCTATGGCGACGGGTTCGATGCTTGTCTTGACTGCCTAGACCGTGTGCTTCAGCGCTGCATTGAGGTCAACCTTGTTTTATCCTGGGAGAAGAGTCACTTCATGGTGACTCAAGGGACGGTCCTGGGTCATATCGTCTCCAACAGGGGCATGGAGGTCGATCCGGCCAAGGTGGATATCATCAGAAAACTCAATCCACTGTCAAACTTGCGTCAGTTGCGGTCTTTTCTGGGGCATGTCGGTTTCTACCGACGGTTCATTCAGGACTTCAGTCGGATTGCCCGACCGCTTACTGACTTGCTGACAAAAGACACCGAGTTTATTGTCAATGATAAGTGTCTTGAATCTTTTGAAAATCTCAAAAATATGGTTGTTTCAGCTCCTGTCTTTCAGCCACCTGATTGGTATCTTCCATTCGAGATCATGACGGACGCTTCAGATTTTGCCGTTGGGGCTGTACTTGGATAGAGGAGGGATGGTTTACCTTTTGCCATTCACTACGCCAGCCGCACTTTGGATGCCGCGCAGCGGAATTACACTGTGACTGAGAAAGAGATGCTGGTTGTAGTCTTCGCTCTTGATAAGTATCGATCGTATATTCTCGGATCTAGAGTGACTATCTACACTGACCACACCGCCATCCGGTACTTAATGGCTAAGAAGGATGCCAAAGCACGTCTTACCAGATGGATCCTTCTACTCCAGGAATTTGATATTGAGATTAAGGATACACCTGGAGTCAAGAATGTGGTGGCGGATCATCTCTCCAGATTGGAGAATCTTGAGGAATCTGAGCCCAGCGCACCTATCACTGAGACATTTTTAGATGAGGAGATCGTGGCTGTCACCTCGCTCCTGTAGTACGCTGACTTTGTGAACTATCTTGTTGCCAAGACGGTCCCACAAGGTTGGCCCAGGCAGAAACTTGAGACCTTCCTGGCGAAGGCCAAGTTTTATCATTGGGAGGATCCCATCCTTTATCATGAAGGAGGGGACAGTATCTGGAGGAGGTGCATTTCTCAAGAAGAGCATCATAGCGTCCTCACATACTGCCACAAGCTTGAGGCAGGAGGACATCATTCTGGAAAAAGGACAACACAGAAGATGCTTCAATCCGGCCTATGGTGGCCTACTCTCTTCAAGGATTCTGATGAGTTCGTGAAGAGATGTACTGACTGTCAGAAAACAGGAACCTGCGGACAAAGAGACATGATGTCCATGCAACCCATTCACTTCTGTGAGGTTTTTGATGCATGGGGGATTGATTTCATGGGCCCATTTCCTAAGAGTCAGGGATTCGAGCATATTTTGCTCA